>JAZHYW010027587.1:0-108496 GCA_037355805.1 Ixodes ricinus
CTGAATTCATGCAATTTCTTGAAAACGCACTATGCATCCTCGGGTCGTTATCTATGCCATTCATTATTCTCGGAGATGTCAACATAGACACGCTTTCGGGTGACCGTCATGCGAGAGAATTACGCGACATCATCCATCAGTATGCCTGTAACAATGTGATAACACTGCCAACCAGGGTGACTACAGACTCTGCTACATCTCTTGACGTCTGCATTACAAACCTAGATAGTGGCCATATTACAGCTGGTGCTATATTATACGACCTTAGTGACCATCTTCCCATTTTCTGCTTTGCGTCTTATTTAACTGGGGAACATAACAACGAAAAACGGACGTCTTGGCACCGCCCAATAAATGATGACTCACTACAAACTTTTGGCTGCCGTTTAGAACAAGAAAGTTGGGATGACGTCTACGAAGAACGTGAGACGGGCCGTGCCTATAAAATTTTCGAGACTAAATTTAGACATAATTATGATGCTGCGTTTCCCTTGAGAGAGATAAAAAGAAGGAAGAAAATAAGAAAACCGTGGGTATCTGGCGACCTGTTTAAAAGAATAAAAGAAAAAAACCGCAAGTATAATGCTTTCATCTTAACTCGGGATCCCTGTCTTTTAACTGAATTCAAAAGGTTTAGAAATAAACTGAACTCCGATCTGAAGAGCGCGAAGTGCGATTATTATCAAAATAAGTTTCTGCATGATCACAATGATAGTAGAAAGATATGGGACACCGTAAATGATTTAACCAATAGAAGGTCAACACGATATAGCTTGAAGGAAATCCTAATAGATAATATAAATGTATCTGGAAAAGAACTAGCAGACGAAATGAATCGGCATTTTATTAACGTAGGCACGTACACGGGGAAAAGTGTCAGCGCAGATAACAGTGTTTCCACGATGAATCAGCTGCAGTCTATCATGCTAATTCCAACTACGTCAAATGAAGTTGAAAGAATAATTAGAAACTTAAAAAATGATGTTTCCGCTGGAGATGATGGAATAAAATCTTTACCTATAAAGCAGACCGCGGGCATTATAAGTCCCATTTTGTCGCATATAATAAATATGATGCTTGAGTCTGGTGATTTTCCCGAAGAATTAAAAATAGCCAAAGTAACCCCTGTGTATAAGGGAGGAGGAGAGTCAAATATTAATAATTATAGGCCGATCTCGGTTCTTCCAGTATTTTCAAAAATTTTTGAGCGCATTATCAATGACAGGTTAACGAGTTTTTTTCAGAAGCACCAAATAATAACGCAGGCCCAATACGGTTTTCAGAAGAATAGGTCTGCGGAACAAGCACTAATCGATATAAAGGATAAAATTGTTGAAAATATTGAAAACAAATTATTCACTCTTGGAGTATTTTTGGACTTACAAAAAGCGTTTGATACTGTGCAACACGATATTCTATTGAAAAAACTTGAAATCTACGGTGTACGAGGAGTTGCGCTAAGACTAATAAAAATGTATCTTTCAGATCGTTATCAATATGTATCTATAAATGACCATTCATCTAATAAAGTGAAAATACGACATGGTGTTCCTCAGGGCTCTATTTTAGGCCCTCTATTATTTCTCGTGTACATTAATGACATTACGGCAATACCAAGATCCCCTGAACTAATAATGTACGCAGACGACACTAACATATTCTTTGCTGGTGCAACGAAAAAGTGCGTCGAGAAGCTGGCTAATGAATATCTTTCTAAATTATCAAAATGGTTGCAAATAAATCGTCTACAATTAAATACAAATAAAACTAAGTATATCATTTTTAAACCAGCAAATAAGCAAGACTACAGTTTCATTAACGTAATATTCGAGGGCACAACATTGGAGCAGGTAGCAGAACAAAAATTTTTGGGCGTCTGGTTTGCTGAGGATCTATCATGGAATTGTCATGTAAACAAACTAAAGGCTGATTTATCCCGGGTAACAGGATGCATTTATAGAATACAAAATTTGATACCGACCTGGTTAAAACACACATTATATTATTCCTTATTCTACTCCAAAATTAGTTATGGTATTCTTGTCTGGGGAACGACGTCAGCGGCGAATTATAATAAAATTATCCTTTTGCAAAAAAAGATCTTACGAATGTGTGAAAATTATAAAGGGGATACCAGAAATTTAAGGACACAACCACTCTTCGTCAAATATAATATGCTTAAGGCAGATCAAATATATTACTTCAAACTTTTACTATGGATACATAAAAATAGACTTCACACCACACCAGCGAACAGCCTAAGTGCATATCCGATCAGAAATCCAAAGCGAAGGATGCCGGCCATACGAACCAACTATGGTCAGCAAACCTTAATTTTTCAAACAACTAAAACTCTAAATAGAACGGACCTCAATATTAACTTTAACAACACGTTTCCTGGTTTCAAAAGGGATTGTAGAAGTTTCTTGGTTGGCAGTGAGATCGCATTCTCATTTGGATAGTGTAATTTACCAAGAACATAATCACTAGGTATAGCTAATTTCAAAGATATTTGTTCTCATTGTATTCCTTCATCTGAACTTTCTGCTGATGCTGATATGTCTGTGGTATATATTATTGCATTCTAGTTTTTTTTGTTGTTACTGTTTGTTGATATTGTTTTCGGTTTTTCACGACCAACACTTACTGACGTTTATAGTGTTTTTTATGCAAATGAATGTAGTGTCTATTTTTCCTTGTTTCTTTGACTTGTTTTTTCGTTTTATTTTAACTGTATAATGTTTCGATGAATCTGTTATTATGTAACTACTTTGAGCTGCTGAACTTTAGGGGGCAGAGGCTTTGTCAGGCACCACGCCTTTATCTCTGCCCCTACGCGGCGAACCCGCAAAACAAATAAAGAAAAAAATACGCAGCTCTTACGGCTGTAGGATATGTTGCCGCACTATCACACAATTTTAGTGAAGGAGTGGCGTGACTTTCCCTGCCGACCACTAAAAGCACAGTGTTATGGCAGCGCCGTTGGCGGTTAATAACAATGTTAAATTGTAGTCGCCAGAAATAAAATTAAACTTGCCTCGATGACTCGATAACCTCCTGAAGCAGAGAATGTGGCGTGCGTGTGTAATGCTACGCTTGCTTGCTTTGAGTGGTTTCGGACGCGCTGAGCACGCGACACTCTCGTCATCTCCGGGTTCATCCGAATCATCAAGAAGAATTTAAATTCTTTGGGAGTAGAGTTTCACGAGCATGTTTTACCGAAGTATTTTTCTGGGTTCTGAATCATTTTGGGTGCGTGCAGGGTGCGTACAGGCTTATCTTTAACCTGAAGTAATCCCAATGAAAAATGGTTTATCGCTCCTCTTATGCCCCTGTTATACGTGCCGTTTCAACGATCAATGATCAAACTACTATTCAATGAATCGCGATCGAGCGGTGTTAAGGCCGGTTCTCACATGCAGCGAAGCGCTGATGGAGCGCTGTTCACGTGTCGTCAGCTGCTTATCGTCTGCCATGAGAAACAGTTTTTAACGTGCGATACAAAGCTGATGAACACTCCCGTCAGCACGCGCTTACTGCGAGGACAGCGCTATGCTTGTAGCGCTCCGCTGCATGTGTGAACCGTCCTTTACACGGCAGCGCAAACTTCCATCAAGCCGCTAACGGTCATTGTGTTCAATCGACCTTGCTACCTCAGTTAACTGGTAAGGGTTCGCCCCAATAGAGATAAAGATGGCGGCGCCCGCCGCATTGCCGCCGAGTGCCAGCGCCAGCGAAGCACTTACCATTCTGGAAGATGGCGGAGGTATCTAAAAAGTATCGCAGCAGCAAATATTGTAGGAAGAAATATGATTCGGAACCAGAGCTGCCCTAAAACGATCGCGGCACGTCGCGGAAACCCACCCTCGGCGAGCGCGGCCATTTTGATATCGGTGCCAATATCACATTACATTGCGAAGAATGCCTCGAAGTTACATTAGGTATTTTGCTTGTAAATACAATGGAGTGGCTGAAGTTAAAATATTCGAAACAAAAACTATAATATTCTGTTTGAAGCCTTACTTTTGATTGTTCACATTAAGTGAAACTGGAGGATATCAATCGGTTTCATCAATAGCTGTGCAATCCAGCCATTTCAAGAAATGTTTTTTTCTCTCAATGAATGTTTTCAGTTTATGATCTGACTACGTCAAAATGTGTCGATCAATTTACGCACTGTGAAGCGGGAGCCTTAGACGTGCCTTTTCACCTTCTGCTCCGCTTTGTCTGTTGAACTTTGCTTGCGCAGCCCGCTACGTCGAGGAAAGACTGGAAAGCCTGGAACGCGACTTAGTGGTCTGATTTGGCTACAAACCGTACCCTGCGTGAGCGAGGACAGCGAACCATGCACAACTCCACTGCCTACTGTTCCAGACATAATTTAGCACTCAATGTTCTATTGCTAATGTATGTCTGGCAGCTTGTTTCTGGCAAAATATTCGCTGAAGAGGTTTATTTTGAACGTGATACGACCTATGTATGTCAACGCCGAGTGATTATTAAATAGAAAGCAAATAATCGAAATCGCGAATGTAAAAGCAAATCTAATTTCTATATTATGTAAAAAATGTACTAACGACGTTATGCATTGTAGGTGCTACTAGCGCATTCATTGCACTCGCGAATAAAAAGAAAATACAAGATACTATTTCGCGTAACATACATGAAATTGTTGTGCCTTGTCTCTCCAACTACAAGAGTGGTCCCTCTTCTTTTTAAGTCAAGCCAACTCATCTAGCTACTGCTTGTGGAAGGCCGACTTGTCGAAAGGCCAACTTGTTATACGGCAACTCTTCAAAGAAGTCTACATAGAACGGCGTGAAGGGGGCAATAGAGCCTTCGCTAAATTACCCAAGCATCAAAGATTATGCTTGGGAATGTAGGTACACACGCTGCACGTGCTCGCCTTCCCCGTAGAAAATATTCGAAGTAAATAACCAAAATAAGCGTTTGTGGAACGTGCTCGCAAAGTGCTATTTGTTTAGATGTTTGCTTTCGAAGAGTTAGTGCTGAAGACGCCAGCACGCGCAGCGCGTGTACCTACGTTCCCGGCATTCTTTTTGGTGCTTGGGTAATTTAGCCAAAAGGTGTCTTACATAGTAACCATTTGTGCGAGCGAAAAAAAGTTCCTAAAAATAGAATAAAAAAGAAATTAAAAAAAACTGTGGTGTAGTTATAGAAATCTAAGGCATACATTTTATTTGGGAGCAGCTGCGGACTCGGGGGCAGCTGCGGAGACACATTAGGGAGTGATTTTGCGGGAGCCCTCCTCCTTTCCGGTTGCCGAAGTCCGCCTGCGAGTATGCTGGTAAATCAGAGGCTACCGTTTTGTACTCGGTGTTAAACGCTCTATTCTCGCTAAGTTTACTTTTCTTTGTTTTTCAATCCCAAAGGGATTATTACTCTATCTGGCTGCCACCACAACTCAGAAAGTAGAAGAAGCGAAAGTGTGGAAGCGAGCTGGTTAGGAATCACCGTAATCTAAATTCAAGGTGAAATAAGATAACGGACAAGAAAAAATCACAGTTCAGATTTTGTGTCGCCTTGACCGTTGTTTCTTTTCTCCGAATCTCAGGGTCTAGAGTATAATTAGAAAGTGAAATCATTCTCTAAATACTTCGAGTTCAGCCCGGCCAAAGCCGTGCCCGCGCATCCTTCGACCTCGGAGAAGCAACGTTTACATCTTCGGTTTGTAACTCACTACAGGAGTCGCTAAACTCGTCGAGCACAACTTTGTGCCCGAAGTTTGCGGAACGCTCTAATTGGACTCTCGCGACGCTGACGTCGCGCCGAGTGAGGTGTCAATCATTAGAACGCTCATTTCTTTGAGAGCGGCAAAATGTAGCAAAGTTCATCGGGGCGCGCGTGCAGCGCGTGAGGGGCGCGAGGAGCCCGCTGATTGAACGGCTTCGCCGATGACGTAGCGCCCGTTTGTCCCTACATCCCTACGCCAAGCTAAAATTAATGCATTGCAGATTGTCCCTAGCCGACCTGTTGACGCTCCAAATCCCTCCAAAGTTTGTGTAAAAAAAAGTGATTCCGAAACCTCGTTTGTCGAAGTTGTCGCTGACGTCAAAGTGACGTTTCCGAACTTTGCGAGAGCCGTGGTTTGAGCTCGAAATCTTCGCTTCGGATCGAGGCGAAGTTAAACTTTGTCAACATGGCGGTGCCGTACGCTGCGGCCGAGCTTATCTTCCGCCACCGTCGGCGTCGCTACCGAGACCACCGGGACGCCTTTCAACTCCCCGACGACGACTTTCGGCGACAGTACCGGCTATCGAAAGCTCTTGTGCGTTGACTCTGCGGCGAGCTTCGTTCGGCGCCCGGACTCCGGAGGCGGCGGACAATCGCGTCTACCATGACCGTGGAACAACAAGTTCTTTGCGCGCTCCGGTTCTTCGGAACCGGTTGCTTTCAAAACATGGTGGCGACTGACGAGCACCTGTCAGTCTCCCACATGACTGTGAGCCGGGCTGTCAGAGTTTTTGCGGCTACCATCGTTTTTTTTTTTTTGTAATATCCGAAGAGGTATTACTAATTGAAGATAGGCGCCGACAAAACACAAGGACGAGAAGAGACGTAAACACTGGCGCAATCATGAACCAACTGGCCCAAATTGCCATCTTAATGAGGTACTACTAAGTTGATATATAATTCAGAATGTTGGAAAAAAAAACAAGAGCCGGGGTAATTCTTGGGTAGGGTCGAGTCTCCCGGCAGCCGGCAGAATTATTTCCCCGAAATTCTACTGGCAGTCGTCACTCATTGGTGGCCAAATCAGTTCATCGAACGACGAGTCACGGACATATCGTTTCATCGGCACGAGATGTAATCACATGAAGGAGATTTTCTTCAGTTAGAGGTATATACACATTAAACATTTTCACACCTTTATACATGTAAGTGGGGTGTCCCATAACTAACACCCTAATAAGTGTAGCGATAGACCTTATAAAAAAATGTAAACCTCACACCCTTAAAGATGTGTGATTTTTTAAACACGTTTCTTAAAACGTGTGATAATGCACAACACCTTTTTAGAGAGATGTAAAACTACAATACCCCTTCTCGTAAAGGTGTAATTACCACAGTACACTTCTTTTTATGGTGTACACAGTGGCCCGGGACCCAATAAAATGACTAAACAAATAAATTACACAAACGAGTCGCCGAAACAGTACGTCACTACTTGGCCAGTGTCGAGGCAATTTCGGCCGAAAACCGGCCCCAATATTGGCCGGATGTACGGTTTTGCGCCTCGTCCCGACATCCGGCAGGTATGGGCGTACCGATGCAAATAAACGATTTATGTCTAATAGCACTGGCACCACTGGTCTCTTAGTAGGCTGGATCGCAGATAGAGGTCTGTATTGCTGGGGTCGAGCGGCACCACCGGCAGTCATCGCTTGACACGAGCTAATGCATGCTATAGGAGAAACGGGAAAACTCAGTTTTATTACGTTAGTAGGTTGTTCTTGATCATGAAACTTCTGTCGTGTTTTCCGCATATAACAGTTAATATTGTGGGAAAGAATATTAAACGCGTTAAAATGCCAATCTTTTTTAAAATAAATGTTGTGTGGTTGAGGCTCGAGGGCGACTTTGTTGGGCGTAAACTGTGATGTGTTTAATGAGACAAGGGTTACCGAGAGTTATTGTGGAGTCATTCGTGATCTCGGAGTCATCAGAGCTCAGCAAACGATAAGTTAGAAGGCCTTTACTGGGGACACTCGCATCGTTTTAACCGCTTGTACATAGTACTTATGGTGGAAGCTTTTTCTTTGAACTGCTGTGAGGGCTTCCGTGACAAACTGAAACTCGGAGCGTGCCGTTCAGTCGCTGAACGTGTCATTTATTTAGCACCCAAAGCAAGCGACGTCGGTAAAGTCGGTGGTGCTCCGGCCCATTTTTTTTTAAATCGATGTTCGAACGTTTGAAGAATGTCTATTTGATCTCCAATCACCCAATATAATCATCGCAGCACGTCATAAAATACTCGCCCTCGAGCACCGCGTACAAGCTTCCTATTTTTGCGTGTTTATCCCTTAGACTTGCGTGTATTGCCTCATGGTGTAATACACCAAAACAACAAGGACGAAAACGAAGGAAGAACTAGACAGGACGCGGCGTATTGCCTGTTGTCAAGCAATGGCCGCCGGTGAGGCCAGTAACGGGCTCCCGATCCGCGATCCAGACTTGCACTGTGAGAGTTCTAATGCATTGCACCCGTGGAGTGCTGCACGGAGAACAGGCCCCGAACGAACTTGCCGAATGCACCGAGTGCAGACTGATGCTGTCGCCATAGATGTTGTAGAAAAGTACCGACCTCATACCGAAACTAGCGCCTTTTTGTTCAATGTGATGGGTGGGAATGCGAGAGCGCAGTCGCTGCCATCGTTTATCTATAAACGTTGGTTGCTGCAACGCGTAACTTATATTTGCGATGACTTCCAATTAAGCAACTCGGCTGTCAGAGATATCTACAGACGGCGTAAGTTTCCGAATCCAGCTGACTACAAAGCAGCATACACTTGAGAAAATTGATAGCACTGTACGCGCAAGAGCTTGCTTCGTTTTAAGCATAGTATTATGAGTGAACCACTGAAAAGATACGGCTTAATACTAGTTCGTTGGAATATCTAGCAATACGTTTCGTAAGACTTTTTATTTCCCTGGTGAGGGCATTGAGAACGAGAGTTTTCTCAAACAAAATACGACGGGGCAAGATAGCTGCCGTTCAAATATGACTTTGCTTGAGCCTCGGGCAACGTCTCCATGTTTAGCCTTCCCGGACGCTGAGTGGATGCGTCACAGGTTTCTGCTGTGGGCAGGGACTCAAACCGTAACCGTAACCGAAACCGAAAACCGTTTAGGAACGAAATTTTTTCAGTAACCGTAACCGGAACGAAACCGTTATTTGAAATTTATAAAAACCGTAACCGTAACCGTAACCGTAATGTTACAAACCGTTAACCGGTTTTAACCGATATTAACCGAAAAAAATATTACTTTTTTTCAAGTATGACCTGAAAGAGGGGTATTGAAATGTCGTGGCCATTTGACAGAGTTACTGTCAGCGAGTGGTGCATCTGGTAACACATTTCCGTTCAATCTAACTTTAGGATTAAGAATACTTAGTTGGAATCAGTGGTCGAGCTTATAATAAAAAAGTCTCTATTTCTAAATCAGCCAGACTCCTACATCGCTAAATGCATTCAGCACGTGTCACCTTCAGGGTATTAACTAATAAGTTAGAATTCTCATATCTCCATCCAACTCGGTTCTATCAAAACCACCGATGTTCCTGACATGCAGTAGCCAGTATGAAGAAACGAGGTAAACTGACCATCATGCAGAGCTGGCGGAAAAGAAAAACTTGGTATTCATTTAGTCTGAAACGTGTTGCGAGTGACGATTTTGAAACAACACAGAAAGAAAAAAAAACATGTCAGAGGATGGACATTGGCGTTTCGTATGAAATATATATATATATATATATATATATATATATATATATATATATATATATATATATATATATATATGCTCGGGCTGAGAGCGGTGGAAGGAACGAGGAAACGTCCAAAGGGTTTACGATTTTTTTGTTGTTTATCTTCTCGTGCCGAGACCCTTTTTCGAACCGAGTGGCAGCCGCCGGCATTGCCACGCATCTCAGCATGACAAGAGAAAAAGCCATGAAGGAGGATGCCTCGTCTTCGAACGTGCCAACGCCCTTGGCCGCCGATGACGGAGCCGCCCTCGTCCAACAGACAGCGGATGACATTTCTGTCTCCTTCGCCTCAACCTTGGGAGCTTCCCTGCTTCCAATCGTCGATGCCAAGGCTGGTCTCGCCCCACACGGCCAGCAGTCTCAGCAGTCCCTGTCGCAGAACTCTGAACGCGAGCTATTCGAACGTCAGCACGATGAGCTCGAACATCCACAGACGCGCCAAGAAATCACATCCAGCATCTTTGGAGCCCTCCCCTCCTTCCGCCGGAGGTATGGCTTCTACGGGAATCATTTCCACCAGGACCACCAACGCGATCCGACTACCTCCGGTGGAGACCCCCCCCCCCCATTCCCGGAGCAAGAGTCCGTCAGGCCTACGACATTCTGCGTGACCTCGCCCAGAACACCAGAAGTTTGTCCACGAGATATGTCCACGAGATCCGGCATCTTTACCCGTATCGGTTCTACTGGGGTATGCCATGCTCCCCGAACACCAGCTCCTTATTTTCGATAGACTGGAACTCTACCACGTCGTCGCGAGAGGGAACCGGAGGGCGGCTATCCTATCCCAGACGTCCAGGCTCGAGTCCGAGGTTTGCAGAAAGCTCCCGGACCAGCTACCCAACCAGCCTTGACGCGGACGCCGCACGTCTCGTGCTCCCGCGAACACCAGCTACCGCACAGGCACCAAGTCCAAGAGGCCCTTTAATGCTAAGTGAGTCCGGCAGCTACCTCTTGGCCACAGCCATTGCCAGGGAATTGCGTGCGCGTGGACTCTGGGCTTGGTCTCACATAGACAACTCTTATCCCATCCCGACCCAGACAAGTCAACGTCTACGGTGCGCCTCCTCGTGGAGGACTTGCTGAGGTCGGGATTTCGCTTAAACCTAAGCGACACGAGCAGAGCCCCGTGTAGCACGGGTTTTCTCAGGTTCAGGCTCGGCACAGCCGATGACACCATTTCGCACACGCTAGAACGGCTCCGAGCCATTCCTCGTGTCCTTCGCTCGCTGGAGCGCCCGCTTCCCCTCAAGGGGCTCCAGGGGGCGGCGGGCTACTTGGCATTTTACTTTTCTCTCTATGGCTCTGGGTTTTTTTCTTATCCCTCCCTGTTTGACAAAGTTTCAGACCAAATTCCTCTTTCACTCAACTGGCTTCCCTTTCTTCTGCGTGTTTAGCCGACTTTGCCGCTCTGCCAACCGCTATCCCTTTTCCCCGCTACCCAACACCAAGGGGCGATGATTGCGCAGGCAATCATCGCCCCTTTGCCGAGGCCAATATACCTCCGGGAAGGACTCGCCATGTTGTGGTGCGCGTGTATTGCCGAGAAAGGGACTCTTCCACACACGGAGAACAGAGCTTTGGCTCTCGCGCTGCGCCGGCGGCCATTGACAAGCTTTGTCTTGGGCTATTGCCATTGCCATTTTTCTTTAGTTGTTGATTGATTCACATTTATTGAAAAACCTCGGAAAACCCTTCGGACGTTTCCTCGATCCTTCCGCCGCCCTCAGCACGAGAAGGAAAAGACGTCTCGCGCCGAGTGCGCGAGGACTCGATGGCCCGCCGGTTCGCCATCGCGTGTCAAGCGCGCAACGGCAGGTCGGCGGGACACATGACCGACGGTACCCATTTTATTGACATATCTTTATTAAGAAAGAGAAGAGAGACGGCCCTGGCAATAGCCCAAGGCAAAGCTCGTCCATGGCCGTGGTGCAGCGCTAGAGCCAAACCTGTGTTGTCCGTGTGTAGAAGAGTCCATTTCACGCCAATGCACGTGCACCAGAACACGGCGAGTCCTTCCCAGAGGTATATTGGCCTGTGTAGAGGGGCTATGATTGCCTGCGCACAGTCCCCTACAAGTACTTCAAAACCGACTCCGGAGGCATCTGCCCATGCGCTGTCGGGTAGCGGGGGAACGTGGAGCGGTGGGCAGTGCGGCAAGGTCGATCAAACACGTAGAAGAAAGGGAAGTCATTTGGGTGAAATAGGAATTTGGTTTGAAACTGTGTCAAGCAGGTGGACGAAGAAGAAAAATCAGAACCATGAAGAGAAGTGTAAAATGCCAAGTAGCCCGCGGCCCGTATAATAAATATAATATAATATAAGCACACCCGACCTGACATTGGAGGGTCCAGAGTTCAAAACCTAGCTCCGCCGTTTATTTTGTCTTTCAGCGGTTTCGTAAAACATTGATTCATTCGAGAAGTACTGCTCATTCATCTGCATAGTTTCGAATCTCTCTCTCTCTCTCTCTCTCTCTCTCTCTCTCTCTCTCTCTCTCTCTCTATATATATATATATATATATATATATATATATATATATATATATAAGGTGCGTCCGCACTTTCTTTTAATTTTTTGCGTCCGCACCTTTTATTTTTTCTTATATATAAATGCACCATTCTTCTAGCGTCACAGAATCGGCCAGCGAGAGACGTGCGCTTCGATAACCATAGGAAATTGCTTTCAAATAGCAAATATAACGTAGGTGTAACATGGCACAACAACGAAGACTAGTGAAAGGAACGAACAACACATAACATATTTTTACTGCTTTCTGTGTTGTTACTGTGTTGTTCGTTCCTCTCCTTAGTCTTCCTTGTTTTGGGGAATAGCATTTACATTATGTTTGACTTTCACCAAATAGCCCAGCACTCAATTTTATTACTTTATTCCACTTAGCAGTATTTTACCAGAGGATGGCTATAGTTCTGCTCCTTCCTTCAATGTGGGCGAAGACTCGTCGGCATGTATTAGGCTGAAAAAAACTATAGCGTCGATAAGGTGCGAATGGTTCTTCCAGTACCCAGTGGGAACTTCCTTAAGGTTGTTTACAAACGCTGCCGAACAACGAACTAGGGATGTTTATTTTCATTTTTATTATATAGAATGCGATGATCCCCGAGTAGCGGAAGTAACATTTATGCTCGGGTATCCAACTGTATAATGTAAGTACATGTAGTGAAAAAACGTTGGAGCTAGAAACGTGTGCAACTGTTTTGACCAATTAGAAATATTAAGACGTTTCTAAGTTCCTTGAATTTAATGTTGTTGGCTATCTGGGACTACTTTAAACCGTTTATTATAAAACGGCTGTGTAACATTTCAATTAAACAACTTATTGGAAAAACCGAAATAAACCGGTTTTTAGGAACGTGTAACCGGTAACCGAAACCGTAAAAATTAAAACCGTAAAAAACCGAAACGAAACCGTTATCAACAGGAAGCGGTAACCGTAACCGTAACCGAAACGTTATATTTTTCGGTTTGAGTCCCTGGCTGTGGGAGCTTTGTGAACAAATGTTCCACTTTTACCCGCACACAGATGATGCGAGATCTCCGGGCCTCTGTGCTTGTCTTGGACCTTTCATTACACACTGGTAGGTTCTAGCGTCTGTACGGCAACATAGCGACTCAAATTTTGCAAATAAAACACGGGTCGTCCGATTCCTCCCTTCGTGAAATATCAGACGCTTACAATTCAAGCTCGCGTTTGAGTTTTTGGCCTGCGGGACGCGATTTCAAGCAGAAAATTAACTTTTTCTTTCAGTTCCGCTGTGCGAATCCCGCATCGTGCAGACAAACTCCCGTCGTCTGCTCTTGCTCCTCGCCTGGGCGAGGCATGACGGGATGGTCGGCGCTATAGAGCTCAAAGACAACGAGCGAGCGGCGTGAACGCTCGCCTCCCCGCGCTGTCTCGTGCACTGCCTAGGGATCGCGGGGGATTTTTCGTCAAAAGTTGCGAAGTTGAGCGCGCGCAGGGAGGAGGAAACTTTGCAGCGTTCTTTTGGTCAATCCCCCGCTACCTCAGAAAGCGAAGAATGTTTTGCTCCACGAGTTTAGCTACCCCGGAGTCCACAATATTGAAAAATACAAGTGCCATGATATCTTTTTTTTACTGCTGGGAAATATTCTGGCTAGCTGCAACCTATTATACTGAGAAGGAACTCTGAAGTGAGCTGGAAAACAATGCCTCTTGGCGTAGCAAACATTGGGCGAGGGTTCACATTTCGGCCCCGAAGGTACGTCCCATGGAAACGTCCTATTGGGTGTCTCGGTTTTCGCAGCGTCGGCCGACCACTGTCAGCTTGTCACAGCGCCGCGACTCAAGCGTGATCAGGAGGCACACCCCTTGTGCTCCATTCCGGCGAGCCGCTGCGAGTGTCCGGCTAAGAGGCAGCACCTACCGCCGACCGAGGAGACGACGTCTCCACCACGGTCGAGTGCGTCCTCCGTTTATTCTCAGCACAGACTCGTCGGAAACGGAGCGTTCAGTGCCCTTCACGTGGCGTGGAAAGCTGACCCGTGTCCGCCCTGAAGTGGACAGGCCGCCGGCAGAAACGAGTCGCTCTTCAGCTCTGCTGGCGATCGGTCATGACCACGAGGAACGTCGAGGGGGAAGCCAAACAAAGGAAGTCCTTCACTGATTGGGTCTTGCGAGGAACGCCTTACATGCTGAGCGTTGCTGGTGATTCGTTGTCTTTTTCGGCGACAATATAACCACTTTGTTTTGTATTGCGAAAAGCGACGACTAATATATTTTAGACAATATTCTATTAGGAAAAGAGGAAGGGTATTTAATTGTATTTCTATAGAATCTGTTCAACAGCTGTACTCTATGCGCATTATGATCTAACAGCGTGCAAAGGACCAAGGAACACACAATAAGGGTTCATAGGTTAAAGGGGCACTGCAATGAAAACCTATTTTGTCATAAAAAGTAATGATAAACACGAAATAAAAAATGAAGAAAAAATAGTTGAGCAATATTTACGTTGTTTCATTTCATTTCATTTATTTACTTGAGGACCTGTTTCCGAGTATTACACAAGGGTAGGTAAGTTAAAAGACGCTTGTTTAAGCACAAAAGTAAATGTAGATGTAGAAGGTGGAGGCTAAAGCTCGCAGAGCCCCGCCCCGTGCTTACAAGGTGCTTACATCTCTCATTGGATTTAGATATGATTGACGTGAGAAATGGCTGTAAAATTGTATCTCCGTGCCGTAATAGTATTTTAATTAGCAGTTTTGTTTTAGAGCGCAGCTCTTAAGCGCCCGTTTCCGGCTTGAGCGGCGTCGGCGTCGGCGTAACCATAAGGTCACATGATCCCAGGTCATGTGACCCCCACAGGTCATGTGACCCCCCACAGGTCACGTGACCCCCACAGGTCACGTGACCCCCTAGGTCACGTGACCCCCCAGATCACGTTACCCCTACGGTCACGTGATCCCCCAGGTCATGTGACTCCCCACAGGTCACGTAACCCCCAGGTGACGTGACCCCCACAGGTCACGTGACCCCCCATATCACGTGACCCCCATATCACGTGACCCCCATGTCACGTGACCCACCAGATCACGTATCCCCCAGATCATCACTCCCCCAGGTCACGTGTGATCACCCACAGGTCACGAGACACCCCAGGTCATGTGACCTCCCCCCCCCGAGATCACGTGACCCCCGTGAGGGGAGGAGGAGAAAGGAGGGGTATACCCTACCCTCAGTACCCTTCCCTCCTCCTCCTCAAGAGCTGCGCTCCAATTCGGCGTTACACGGAGTTGTAAACGGCTTTCATTTTTGTTTAAGAAACAAATATTCTAGATTGATTCATCGTTGTTTTCAAAAGCACCCCAAGATTGCCTTTTCCGCATATGCGTGAAGCGATGATAAACATCACTGCCGGCGTCTGCGGAGTACGAACTCAACGAGCGCAGTTTGTCGAGCTCGTGTATTTTTACAAGTGCGAGTCGTTTTGCTCTTATCGAAATGCTCAAAGAAAGATGTTCTCAACCGACACAGTTTGCAATAAACAAGGATGGCAAGTACGCGCTTTCGGAAGAGCTGTGCGGGTGTTTGTTTTTTTGTAGCGGGACTGGCCTAAGAATAGCATCCCGCGTCAACTATGTTACTCGATGTGACTTGATTTGTTCGTTTTCGCGTGTTGATCCTGAATGAAGAAGTTAGTTCCCATAAAAGCTGCCTCACTGTTCTGTGAATTGTGCAACCATCATGATTGCAATCATGGTTTTAATACCGAGAAGATAGCTATACAGGTTAGTTTGCAAGCCATTTGGCTGGAGGCAAACGGGTGTTCGGGTCGCATCAAGTTAGTCCTGCTATGTTCCCGTCATTTCCATTCGAAAGGCAAGTAGCCTACAAGTTTTTCAGTCAACGTCTTTTGTAAGATGCATGAGCAGTGGAACTGCGGCTGTTCAAGTTTCAGATGGTGCGTCTGACAACGAGCGCAGGCGTAACGACTTTATCAACGACTCGTTGGTAAAGCCCAAACGTGATGTGCTGTGACCTGATTTGGTGGCTGTAGCATCCTAAATTTATCACCGGTAATATGTTCATAGAGCATGAAAGAAGAGTTTACTTCCAGGTGCAGACGCTTCCTTTTTGCATAAAGTAACATTGACGTTGCTCGCATCCTTAACAGAGAATGTGTTTATAGACTGGATTTTTTGCGGAAAATATTATGTTTGATTGTGACGAAATAGTGCTACACGCAGTAGTAAAGAAGTAATTGAAGCTAGTTCGTAATCCGACATCTGCAAATAGCGCACATGACAAGGAGGAAGAGAAATGATAGGTAGAACATAAAAGTGCTCAATCCCACCTGATTTATTTGGAAAGAGAAAAAAATATGCTTCATAAATTAACCCCAAGTGAAAGCACAAAGGAAAAAAAAAGAAAATGTGGATAATATAGACTAGGAATTGTTCAGTTAAGCGAAAAAATAAGAAAAAAAAGAATAGAACACACGAAAAAAGGTGGAAATGAAGGAAGAAAGAGAACTAAAATGCACTTTGTTCACACCAGGCCTGCCAAAATCACTCGTAGGCGGCGTTCGATAAGAAGGCCCCATCCTTTGCACTCAACAAGCAAGACAGGACTCACGCATTGCTGCCCTATATATATATATATATTTTTTTTTAATTTGATAGACCTCAAAGATATTTCAAAGCAGTACCATTTTTATAACTCCCATGTATAGGTATGTTAGGAAAAGGTCGGTGGGGACTGGCAGGAGAGACAGTGTGCATACTCCGTTCACCCATACGCTCAAGTAGAAACTCCGTTTCAGCGCGAGCTCGCTTGGCTTCCGCAGTGCTTTGTTTGCGCGTGCCTGCGCGTTCACACTTCTGCTAGCAAGGGCAGGGAGCACGCGCGAGGGCGGAGCTTGAAGTTCAGCTGAAAGGTGAGCGGAGTATGAGCGCGCATGCGCTCATATGAAGGCGTGAAAGTAATAACAGTGTCCCTAAGCCGGTTAGTGATGCATCGTTCTGTCTGTGCTAAATAGTAAGCAGGCAACCGCTGCACGTTAAGGGATATAGGAACTACCCCTTCCGTGCACGAAGTAAACGTGTTCTTGTGTTTCTTGTGGCATGCGGTTCATGAACGATTGTCAAATACGGAGCTTATATTTGCGCAGATCTTGGCTAATCTTTGGGGAAGAGAACACCGTATGAAAAATGCCTAGGAAAGACCCGATGCCTCAAAGCGTTCAATCTGAGACTTACAACTTTGATTAACAGCATGGTAGCAGTACTTCGCCAGGCCCCAGCCAAGAATAAAGATGGCTGTGCCCCTTTGAAGAGCTTAGAATGAGAGAATGTGTATGGCAGTATGTCTTTCTTTGACCGGGGAGAAAATGACCAGCATAGGTGATCGGCTTGGGCTGGAAACGGGAGGACCAAATTGCAGGGAATCACGATCCTTAAGTTGCTCAAACGTAAAATTAATCCGAACCGAACCTATCAAATGTTTCCAAAAATTTGTTTACGACATTACGGCCCGCCCCTTTGTTGTACACAACAAAAAAAGTCACCAACATAGCGAAACACTTTTTGTACTGAAAGGGCGCTAAGGAGTCGTGAATACTTTCATCAAACTTTGACAAAAGTATCACTGATAAAAGAGGGCTACACGCGATTCAATTCAAATCGCACTTTTTAGGTAAAAATCATCCTTCCACCCTATGCATGTAAATCTGAAATAAAAGAATTAAAAGGTAGAGGAAGTCCTGTATAAGGATGCCGCTAGCATTTCGAAGCAGAGCTCACTGTTACCTTCAATACATGACTGAACTGAGGCGAGCAGGGATGGATGGGGATGGGGAAGAAAAATATCTTCAACATCAAAAATGAAACGACATGATGACCTCAAGACCGCAGCGATTCAACCACTGACAGAGAATTGCGTACATACAAGAAATGGGTCTGTGAGGCCAAGCTGGAGAGGTGGTTTGGAGGAAGGCGGCCACTTGGCACTTTCATGTACCTCACGCAGTACAGGATGGCTCGGAACGGGCAGTTGTTCTTATGAGTATTGTCCGAGGAAGAAAACCTGGCGGTGAAACCCTCCCGCTTTCTTGATAGCTCTGCGAGTAGGATGTTTGACATCCGCTGCAGAGCTTCATTGCCCTGCGTTTGGCCTCTTTGAGGTTAACAGGCTCTGGGCGAAAGTTATTTGTCACTGCTGCATTGGCCCGGTCTTGGTACATTCCTTCTGGGATGAGCTAAAAAGATAGTTCCTTATTTGATTGTAGCTTGCGTAGCTGAGAGTCTACTGCAAATTTGACCACTGGCTTTAGGTGTCACGGAGACCGTGCAGTTCGAGCAGGCATGATACATAGAACATCTACACATTCATATCCACACCGCCGTCTGAATTCTTCAATCGCTCGGTCTGACACACTTCGAGTTAACTTCAAAAGCTGAGGAGGTTGAAGATTAGTTGACATGCAAAACTTGGGTACAAGGCTTAGGAACGTACCTATTGAAGATAGAACTTGTATGCCCCCTAATGAGGAAACACTATATGTTGAAGTTGGAACCTTCTTCCATGTTGCTAACTTGCATTGAACTTTCTGCCACAAGAACTCAGCTACATTTCTCATCAACTTGTTGAAATCAAAGAAGGACGTTCGATGTCTCCGTTAAGCTCCCTTTGCGTGGCACATGCCGTCCACAGGCACTACTTTAGGAACCGCGCTTGCCGGTAAGTACTCCGACCTTAAGATTTGGCATATTTTCTTGGTCTGTCTCTGTTGAGGGCGCCATAAATTCCGCCAGCCCAAGTAATTCCTGAGGCATGTACATTATTGTATGTGCCAAGAGCCTACTCTTTTACTGCAGATGCATTGGGTGGCTAGGTTCACCAGAATGTCAAGAATAAGGAAAGTAAGATCGGAGAAGAGAGAAGAAGGGTTCGTTGCACAAGACATAAGCTCTAATAAAGTAGTAATTTGAGCTACTTGGTAAATCGTCATGGTAAAACAGAACACAAAACACGCAGAAAGAGAAAGGACAGGTAGAACGAAAAAGCGCTGACTGCCAACTGATTTATCTTGAAAGAGGAGCAAAAAAATAAACAAAGCTTTAAGAATTAACTTTACTTGAAAGCAAAAGGATATGCAAAACAAAAAAGAAGATAATATAGGCTAGGTGTATTGATTTGAGCAAAGAAGAAAAGAAGAAATAATTAAAAAGGCACTTCGTTGCCTTCATGACGAAGAAAATCACCGTCTGTCGGCGTTCACTAAAAACTCCACCTCCTTGCGCTGAACGACAGAGAGGGATGGCTCACGCATTGCTGTCGCATTTTTCAATTTGAAGGCCTTAAATATCTACCGACTAGTCCGATTTTGATATTGACGCGCACGCACCTGACCGACACGCACCGCGCTCGTGGCCTAACGGTTATCGCGCTTGCCTTCCACGCAAAAAAGCCAGGATTCGATGCCTGGCCTGCAGGTACACATTTTTGTTAACTCTGTAATGCGATGTTCTGGTAAAATTCGAGAACCGTGTAGCTCGTTCTGGATCAGAATTGTTCTATGCCCCGAGTCTTCTAGGCCGATTGTTCCAGGAGTCCACGCGTTTAAAGAGGGCTCCGCGTGGCGAGCCGGAGTCAGTCTCGCCCCAGTGTTCGATCGTGATGTTATGCCAACTTTGACGCCCGCGACGCTTTGTTGTTATCTTCTGTTTCCTTTTGTTTTGGGCACAAGTTCGCCCCATTAAACGTTTCAGAGTCCTCAATTATTCGTTGCCCGTCACCTCGTCATTTGTGGCAATATTTCACGAGAACAGTTGTGGTCCAAAAGGTCGGGCTGTACACTGGTAGGATAGACAGTGTGTAGGCGGGTGCCCTGCTAGTAGGTGTCGTGACGGGAATAAAAATATCTAAGCCGGTCGTTGATGCACCTTTCAGTCTGTCCTATATAGCAACAGCCACAAGTTTGGGATCTTAAAAACTACTCCTTCCGTGCAGGACACAAACCTGCTTTTGTGTTTCTTGTGGCATGGGGCTCGCGAACGATTGCCTCAAATACGGAGCCCACCTTTGCATATATCATAGCTGCCCTTTGGGGGCAGAAAACACTACTGAAACTTTATACGCGTTAGCTACTTTTTTTCAAATTGTCGGACTGTTTATGCAGGTGCGGGACTACAGCCGGGCGCTTTTCTTGTATGTTTTGTCTGGTACTGCTATCCCCTTTAACCTAAAGAGGACCCCATAACCTCTATGAGACTTGCCCGGGGACAACCACATGCCTTAAGGAGTTCGGAGCTGAGATTTACAACTTTCCTTAACAGCATGGTAAAAGGATATTGCCGGAGCCGAGCCTAGATTGGAGATGGCTATGCCTTTTGGCAAGCTTAGAATGGGATGATGTGTAGGATGTGCGTAGCCTATATTATCTCCTTTTTTTCTCATTTGCTTTCACTTGGGGTTAATTTCAGAAGCCCCTTTTGTTCTCCTCCTTGAAAATAAATCAGTTGTGAGTCAGCGCTTTCTCGTTCTACCTGTCCTTTCTTTTCCGCAGTGTTCTGTGCACCGTTTTACGCATGTGTATACACGCAAGCCAATGGAACATAAACATATAGAGCATGTAGAATGAAACTTCTAAGGATCGATCACAAGCATATAGAAGGCATACTGAGTCATAATATTGCATGCATATTTATAACTAGGCACAATTAATCGCAAACTGCGAGATTCATGAAGGGGCTCAGCGGGAATCGAACCCTGCACAATGCGATACACTGTCTGACGTCTTCGCTCGGCGACATGACGCGGTTTTTTATTTTCTCATTGCGCTAAAAAAGGAGGCGAAAAAGAGTGCTGAACTAAGTATGCCTTGCCGCCGACGGTCGCCTGCACTCGAGTGACCCTGGCGAGCGATACGTAGTCCGGCATACTTGGTACTCTATTGGAGAAACCAGCATGAAAATCAAACTGGCCAAGCTGGTGCACTAAGTTGGTCAGTGTGGTCAATGTGGTAGTCAAACTGGTTTAACTGGCAATCAATTGCTGGTTTGAGCTGGTCAGTCTGGTTTAAGTGAAACCAACATGGTCCAACTAGACTCTGGCTTTAGGTTCAATCTGGTGTAGCTGGGAGCCAGTCTGGTCCTAACTGGTCAAACTGGTTTTCCATGGAGCCGATGTGGTCAAGCTGGGAGACAAGCTGGTCATGCTGGGAGACAAGCTGGTGAATCTGGTCGAACTAATAATCGTGGTGGTCAAGGTGGTCTTGCTGGGAGTGCGCACACCAGGTCGGGTAGAGATAGCCAAGCTGACATTGCTGGGGCGCGCGAGCCAAGGTCGGCTTAGGCTGGAACGAGGCCACGTCCTGTTCTTTGTCCTCTTGTTTTTGGATAGACGACCGGGAGCGTCAGGCGCGCTGCAAGCTACCTTTGTGTGCGAGAAAAAGAGAGAGAGAGTGGTAGAAACGGAGAATTTGAGATGCGTTTGGCTATCTTCGGCAGATTTTCGAAGGGACGGCTGTGTGCGCGTTGTTGGGAGACTACTTGAACGACGGTGCAAGCGAAGCGGGGATTTGAGGAGACAGCGAGCGGCAGTCCGTTCCAGTGCAGGAAGTTGTCGGACGTCCCGACTGGGGAGCGTGGCGTCGTGGTCTGGTCGTGCGTGTCCGGTGCTCGTGAATGACGGTGGATGCCAAGGAGTATCACCGCGCGCGGCCATCAGTGCCGCACGGATTTTCTCGCCTGCCGCAGCCGCGCAAGTTGCGAAGCTCGCCCCCATCATCCGGCGGGACCCAGGTTCGCTTCTTCCTCATCCGTGCAGTATTTTCTTTTGCCATTGCCAGTTTTTGGCGTGTGTCTAGTATTTTCGTGTTGAAAGATAAGCAATCTGGTTTTATTAACATTGTTGGCTTTGCACCGAGAACCACTGTCCAGGCAGTCGGTTAGTACCGAGTCATCGCCGAGGGTATGGTAGCATCTGGAGCTCATCTCGGCGCGACCGCAGTACGAAAATAGTCAATGGATGCCGAGTTGCTTTTCTGAAGAGCTGGCTTGTCGATATTGTGTATTAATTCAAACAGGTTAAACTGGTTGAAGTCCAGCCGCATGACCAGTTTAACGATCACTGACCAGCATGCGCAAACTGCGGGAGTAAGGGCAATCACCCATCCAGTGCAAATCAGATCAACCATCATGACCACCGTGCACAACTGGGCACGTTAGTAGCAACAGATTAAAGCTGGGACCAGATCAACCAGCATGACCAGTATAACCAGATCAACCACCATGACCAGTATGACCAGATCAACCACCATGACCACCATGCCAAGCTGGGCATGTTGGGCAATAACCCAGCTTGAAGCTGGGACCAGCTTAAGCATGTTTTTCAACAGGGTATGCAGGCGGTGGAGTACCTGGCTCCGAATGACAAATGTAGCCCCCACGTGGACTCGCAACATCAAGGGGTGGATCAAAACGTACCAGTGGATAGCGCAACTGGCGTATAACGTCCCAACTTCAGATAGCAGTGTATATACATAAAGGGTATGACGTAAAGGGTGTGAAAGGGCTCGGCAGCCACGCCACGAAAAGGATGCTGCAGTTTAACTTGTTCGTGACATCGTAGCTGCCGCCGTTAAATTGCCAGCCTGGGAACAGGAGTATATCCCACGCTCATCAACATGGCGCACCTGGAGTGGCCCGACCAGACTCGATCACCAGGACAGGCCCCCATACATCTCGCCCACAACGCCGTCTCCGCCTCGGCACCGGAGCCTCTCAAACAGCGACGAAAACCGACTGGACCTGAGAGAGCTCGGTAGCTATGCCGCAAGATTGCCCAAGCTGAAACTTGTTCATCACACTGGTGGCTGCCGCGGCAACTTTGACAGTCTGGGAACGTAAGTCACCCCACGCTCCTCAATATGACGGAGCTGGAATGGCCTCAATCAGACTCGATCACCAGGACTGGTCACCATAAACCTCGTCCACAATGACGTCAACGGCACCAGAGCTACTTAAACGGCACTCGACTGGACCTGAAAGGGTTCGACAGCTACGGCACAACCAGGATGCCGAATTTTAACTTGTTCATCACACAGGTCAGTAACGTGTACACATTTAGCGAGAGCTTCCAGGATAACAGACTCCAGTAATCCTGCTGTGCCCTCAAAATGTGTCGTAAAATGCTTTGGCGTGTTGTACGTTGCAATACTGATGTATAAACTGCAGCTGCTGCTCTCGGGAGACGCGGAGAAAAACCTTGTGCCTGACAATGTTGAAGAACTGCTTCATCAAATATGGTCTAACCAGAACGGCAGTGCTGTGGGCAACAAAGACAGAACAAATAAAAAAATGTTAAAATGTAATCGAGAGCGCCTGGAGGATAGAACAAAAGATATAAAGGACTAAAACAGGCAAACTTGAAAACATATTGAAATAGTCCACTCTCTAAACAAAAACTTGAAAGTAATTGATTAGGAAGTTGAAGGCCTCAGAAAGTTAATTGTACACCAAAACGATTGACAGGAGGATTTTGAAAAACAAGTCACAAAAACAACGTGGTAATTTTTAGTCTGCCTGAAGCGAAAAAGAAATAGAATGAACTGTAACAAAGAGTGAAAAAAGAATTGTTTGAAAATAAGCTGGATACAAATCACGTCACTGGAAGAGATTCACAAAATAGGAAGATAGCAGGCGCATCATGCAAACCAGTTAAAATGAAGCTATTTAACTAAACCGAAAAACACGCAACTTTAAAAAAGAAAACGCGAAAAAGCTAAAGGGAATGCCTATCAGCATTAACAGTGATTATGCCAAAGAATCCAGAGAATAAACATAAGAAGTTGTGGAAGAGTGCATCAGTAGAACAGAGGAGCGAGGGCGACGTTTTTCAAGTCCCTGACAATATCAAAATTAACATTGAAACGAACGAAGGGGTCCTGAAATTTGATCAACATTACCACTTAGCGAACCACACTGCAAGATGTGAATGACGGAGCAAGCTGGAAGCGGTAGCAGCTAAACTAACAGTTATCAATTTAAACGCAAAAAAACATACTAAATTTAGCCACTGACTTCGAAAGTATATTGCTCTGTCACTCACCAAACATTGTCGTCATAACCAAGCATTGCTGACGCCCAAATTCACCAGTGACTGCGTCATTCTTCCCAACTGATAAATTAAAATGAAAGGATCGAACTCCTGATGAGATCGTCGTTGAAATCGCTGTAAAGATAGATGTATACTGCACAAGTATGGCATTGCTTGGACTGAAGTTCTGTTTTGTAAGATAAAGTAAGGTGAGTTTGTTTTTCTCGTAGTCGCAGTCTATAATCTCACTAAAATCACAAGTTGAGTTTGTGGAATAATTAGAAACTGTTTTGCTTAAGTGAATTAATGACAAAGCAAGAGTACTTTTAGCGGAAGATTTTAATTTACCTTATGTTGATTGAAACGTTTCAAGAGCTGGGAGTGTGGACAATGCGAACGGCGATAAGGGGCTTGAGTTTACCTTCAACCACAGTCTTACCCAAACCGTTAAAGATTTTGCCTGAGTAACTGGAACAACCCAGTCTCTATTGGACCTAGTTTTGTAATTGCTAATATTAGGTATTACTACGTAGCTATGGTCAACGGCATATCTGGTCAGGAGATAGTTTTATCGTCTGTAGATTGTGGTCGACCATCTAACGAGTCTGAATTATAGGTATTCACAAATGTTCTGACCGTGGTTATGATACAAGCATTATTGATCATTTAGCTATGTCATTTGATTAGTTCAGATCGCTTTGCAACAGTGGTGATGTTCAGAGTGCGTAGAATAAGCTTGAAGGAAACGGTGTATTATTGCATTTATAAATATATCCTCAACAGAACACAAAGCCAGGAGGAAAACCTCGCAACACAAGGAATACAATACAAGTGAAACGTCTGGCTGAATTGGTTTAGAATGAAGTATGGCTTTGGTGAAATGCGCAACACTAAATGAGCAAACAAAAAGGGCATGATGAAAGCAGTAACACAAAACTATTTTTCAGTGAAACTTCACAATGGTTTTTACAAACGACCTGAAAAGATTTTGGCAACAGTCAAACCCCAAAATATTAAAAAAATTGAAGAAATCTTTTTCGGTGGAAGCGTATTTACAAACAAAATTGCAATAGCAGACTGTTTCAACTCGTTTGGTCAAGCGTTCACGTGAGTAACCACTGAAAACACCTGACGCTGATAAGGAAATATCTGCTTTATAAAGCGACCGGAGTAACTAGCGTAGTGACAGATCAAACGGGGGACGCGGTCGTTTATGCAGGCACTGATAATAAACTCGAGAAGGAATCTTATGGAAGCTGTTAGATCTCAACACAAAGAAAAGCGTTCGGTCCGGACTAAGGTGCCTATACTGCCTTTCTGAGGAGAAACGCTGAATGGGTTTCATTTTTCCGGAACAAGAAATTGCAATAAATAGGTACATTGATCATATAGAGGAATCATGTGACAAAATGGGATATCAAAAATAAAGTCATGTATTTGTTTATTTGGCTCGGCCTGTGGGACTGATGTAAGTCCGCCGCCAGGGGGCCTACGCCTATATAAGGCCGGACCCTCTGGGCGCAGGGCAGTCGTTGGACGAGACACTGCCGACGCTACATGAGGATGGCATCTCGAAAAGAAATGCTCCACTTGAGCAATCTGCAAATATTTCAGAAAGCGCAGAAATCGCACAATTAACATTGTCTTTTTTATTGTTAACGGCAAGTTTAACTCGAGTTTCGATGTATATGTTCGACGAGTAAATAGACTAAACTACTTCAAAACAGTACAAGTATTCGATAGCCAATAGACACCTTGAAGCAATCATTTTTTGTAAGAACGATTAATGCTTGGAACCTGATATCAAACGGAATTGTGAACATAGAGACTGTATAATTCTTTGAACAACCGTTCATTCAGCTCTTAACCTAACGGGGTCACAAATGTTTACTACTTTTAAATATATGTTTCTTGTCTAGTAGTTCTCTGCATTGTATTGTTTATTTGCAACTTGGACCCTGCCTGTAATGGC
The DNA here is from genome assembly GCA_037355805.1 of Ixodes ricinus. NCBI lineage: Eukaryota > Metazoa > Arthropoda > Arachnida > Ixodida > Ixodidae > Ixodes > Ixodes ricinus. Next base: position 26,066 of record JAZHYW010027587.1, read on the forward strand.
CCTCAAGAAAGACTGACAGTATTAAAAAACTTTTTCCCGCGGTTACTTTAGTTATTGCAAGGGATCCTCGCAATCAAAGATAACTAATAATCTATAATAACCGCACCCACCGAAGAACCAGAACCCAAGGAATGCTCCTCATTTTAGCAGGTTCGTGACATACTCCACTGCTGAATAAACTCAAACTCAGTCTTGATCGTTCCTGATAAACCCGGAGAACAGAAGAGCGTGTCATAAGTGCAGGCCATGGAAACAATTCAAGGTTCTCTACGACTAAGATAGCAAATAACAACGCTTTCGCAAATGCACGCACAACACATTCTGTGCACTTCGGGCGGCAGAAAATAATCGAAGCAACTCAAAACAATACTTTTAGTTTTGCGCCTTTATTTTGTGTGAAAGCAACGTATCTGCACTTAACAAGGAGAGAGAGAGAACAACATCTTTATTGCATCCAGTCCGATGCTTGCGTTTAGTCACCACCTCGTCCAGTGCTTGTCACGTGCTGGACCAGGAGGGGCCAACGGTGTGGCTCATACTCAGGAGGGGGTTAATCCAATCCTCCCAGCTCTGGGGGCGATGTGCAGGTGGCAACCCGCTTATGATGGCGTTTCTGGCTGGTATGACGCCCATGCAAGCCCACAACTGGTGCTCATTGTTCGGGTAGCCTCCACAACTTCTGCATCTGGGCGTACCTGGCGCTCCTGAGATATGGTGCTGTGGTGTAGCGCAAGGAGCGTGCCGGTTTGTGCTCTACGTAGTGATGGTGGCATCCTCTCTGTTGAGCATACGCGATGGAGATCTTAGTGATGTGTTATTATGCCTGAGTTCTTTAAATGCACGGAGTGCGCCCCTGTGTAGGATCTTTCTATGATCGTACGGGTCGTAGTCCTGCGGCCAGGAGTCGGAGGGCCCCGGAGGCAGTGGCCGGGCAGAGCTCGTGGGCTAGAGCGTTCCCTTCGATCCTTGGTGACCTGGTATCCACTCTAGAAACATGGAGTTGCGGGTGTGCCAGTACATATGCTTGACTAGTACAGCTCTGATGTGACCGGTAGCGTGTTCGAGACTGAAGTGGCGTATGGCGCTTTGACTATCGTGCGTATGGTGATGCTGTCAAGGTACCATTGCGCGCTGGATGGCTTCTGCGATGGCCTGGATCTCAAGTGATGTTGACGTAGAAGTTGGAGTGGTGATGAGCCTTGAATTGGGCCAGGCACAACAGCTGTGTTGCCCTGGTTTTGTCTCGTTGTTGTAGCTGGCGTCCGTGTAGTAGTATGGTGGTAGTGTGATGTGAAAGGTGGAATGTGCGGTGGTCCCGCCGGGCCTTGTTCTCGATGTGGTGCATGTTCTTTGGTATTGGCCCAGTCTTATTCTTGGCATACTGTCCCATGGTGGTTCCAGTGGCGGGATGTCCGGCATGCTGGATATGTCGAAATGAAGACTTCTGAGGATGTCTCTGCCCTGTCGTGGATGTTTGGAGGCGACTGGGCGGAGTGGTGGAAGCTGATGCGTTCCTGGGGTGTTAAAGAGGCTCGTTTCGTAATTTCTTGATCGGTGCAAAACGGGGCCGCTGGCAAGGGCAGCCGGTTGCCCTGCAGTTGTGTTTCTAAATGTTTGTGCTGCGTCCTTGTAAGGCGCATGTGGGGGCGCCGCATACATCACTCTGGAGGTAATTAGGGCTTCGATGGTTTCGGAGTTCGTGCTCGCGGAAGCCTCGCTTTTTGCGAGTGATTCCGAGCATGTGGATGATTGCATTGATCTGTTTGGTGACCTAATTTGGCCAAGTGGTCTTGACTTACCGCTTTGGCTCAGATAGAACCCAAGGATCCTCGATATGCTGTCTCCGTGGGACTTGCCTGCTGAGTTCGAGACGGATGAGGTCCCTAGTCTTCTCGGCATCTTTATATAGAATTTGTGGATAACTACGTACTCCGACTTTTCGGGTGAGCAACTGAGTCCACACTTTGGTTACAGTAATCGTGGATAACATTGAGGCCCTGCTGTATGGTTGCTTCTTGTTCTGCCAGTGATCCGCGGTGACGTCACCAGAGTGATGTGCCGTCGGCGTAAAGCCCAGTGGAGGTCGGAGATAGTGCGGAGTGCAATGTGGCAGGTCCTGCAATGCGAGACTGAAAAGGGTTGGGGGCGTATCGGCCCTGAGGGACACTGGCGCGGAAGGATTTGGGGCTGGTATAGTCGTCAGTTTGATTGTCATCTCCTGTCGGTTAAGAAATTTCCGAACGTAGTTATAGAGGTGTTTGCTCTGGCTTGATGTCCAATTAGCTTTTGGAGTACCGCATGGTGCATGACATTGTCGAACGCCGGTGAATGTCGACGCCGGTGACGACTCTGGATTTGTGCGGTGCTGGATTGAATGAGCACGTCGTGCTGTATTCGGATATTGTGTCCTGCGTAGAAACATGCCGCCTGAATCTGGTCATAGAGTGATGAAAGACGTGGTGCTCTTCTGGTGTCACCTGCGTTGTAGTACCATCTTCTCGTCAGCCTGCTTGTGTACAGAGAGCAGGAATGGCCTAAGGTCGTGATGTCGGTCAGTGGCTTGCTGGGTTTGGGGATGGAATTATAATCGCTTCTTTCCGCGATGGTGGGATGATGCCGGTTGTCCATGCTTGGTTTATCTGATCAAGAAGTGCGTCGAGGTAGTTTTCGGGAGATTCTTGCTGATGGTATATGTGATGCCGTCCTTCCCAGGTGTTGTGTTCCTCGTAATGCTGTGGAGGGCCGTAGCCAATTCTTCTTTACTAAATGGAGGTTGATGCCGGTGTCTTCATCCTCGGTTTCCGTCGTTGGGTAGTCTGGTGGTTGGGGAGTGCTATTTTGTACTGCTAATATGTTCTTGCAATTCCTGCGATTTGCTCTTATCTAGTTGGTTCTGAGCTGTAGTTTTTCTAGGCTGTGTCGAGGCTTGCCTTGGCTCAATAGTGTGGTGATCTGCCACAGCGCAGGGCGTATGGAGTTCGTCTATTGAGACCATCGCACATTTGCAGCCAAGTTTGAGTCGCCAACCCGTGCGCGTATATTTGTGCCTCTTCCGTAATGAGTTCGATAGCCTTCTTGAGGCGGTTATTCTTTTGTTGTGCTTCAGCGCCTAACCATCTTTTGTCGTTTGTCCCAGAGGTCAAGAAGATGGACGAGTCGATATATGGGTGGTCTTGATGGTATGCGTGTTGGTGAATGTGCGTGCGTCATGATAACTCTTTCCACCTGTCCGCAGGATCTTCTGAGGTGTCGGTTTGTTCGAGTGGCTCCGCAGATTATCCCACTTGCAACTATGGGCGGTGCGGCCCTGGAGAGCTCTTTCGTGCCATAAGAAGTTCAATGTGGTAGCCAAGAACAGGTAATGGTCGCTACCAGATCCTCGAGCGCGTGTTCTCCCATTCTGTTTGCTCAGTCCGGCGTCCAGCCGTGAGGTCGGGGCTTCATGTCAGCTTCACGCTGCTTGCTGCGCGTGTTGGAATGGTGGTATCGTTGAGGAGGGTCAGTCGATTTTGAGAGGTGCTGCGGCTTCACCGGAACCATTAGGAGAGCAGTGATAGTATCCCCATGCGACGTTCGGGCCGTTGAAGTCACCCGCTATGAGGATATCTTTGCGAGGGTGCATATCCTTGATTTCGCCGTCCACGTAGTATGCGGGCGGTGCGGCCGCCGGGTGTCCAGTACGTATGCTACAATAACTGCTTTAGTGGCGCCCAGCTGACATTCTACGGCTACATGTTCTTGTTTCTCGGTGTTGTGCTGCCTTGTCAACTGAATCGCAGGGATATGATTGGCCACATATGTGACGACCATGACCGGGGCCGATGGTGGAAGGGTTAGGTCTGGCGCGTGGCAACGACATTTTTGGTGATGTCTATAAAGAAATTTTGGTACCTGACAGCTTGTAGTTGGTGCCGTTTCCAGGAGTATGTTATCTGGTTTGGTCTTTGCCTGCGGATATGATGTTTCAAGATGATACTTTTTCTTGCGTAGGCCCGTGCAGTTCCACTGCCAGACAATGGCTTTGTTGGTGATCTGCTGCTGGTCGGGGATTACCGATCATTGTGCGGGAACCGTGTAGTGCGACGATGTCGATTACCATTTATGCTAGTATTGTGCTTGAATATGCATGTCAGGTTCATCAGCACCATAGAGTATGTAATGGCAGGATAGCATCGATGATTGAAATTGCTGCTTCCACACCACGGGAGCGAGCAATGCTGACAAAAGCTTCGGATCTGGAATGGCAACACAAGAAATTATCGACTGCTACGGATGGGGCAGAACCAGGTTGGGCGGGGTTCGGAGGTTTCTTCGCATTCTTTTTTCCTTGGTTGGTGTGACAGGCTTCTGAAAACGCCGGTCGTTTGAGATATCTGCCTCGAGGAAGCCAAGAGGGGTTCAGGATCAGTCTGGGCAGGAGTGGACAGTGGGAAACTCTGCTGGTGTCGTACAAACGAGCTCGCATAGAGTCAGTTGGTTTTGGGAGCTTCCCGTCGAGGATTTTGGTCAAGCTCACAGCTGTGCTACGGCTTGTAGCCTCAGGTGAGCGGATGGGAGAGTGATGCTCTTTGACGGCCCCGGCCTCTGGTTGGTCTCTTCGAGGAAACGCCCGTTCCGATTGCTGTTTTGGCGAGATAAATAGTCCATCTTAGCTTCCTTCTTGAGCTTGTGGATTGATTCTTCCTTCTTGTATTCTGGGCAGCTATGGACGTCGATTCGTGGTGGTTTCCTACAGTTCACACATTGTGGATGGTCTGCATCGCAGATTTCTCGACCGGTGGGGCCCCCAACAACGTGGGCATAGCTGCCGTTTCATGCACGCTCCTCCAACATTGCGAAATTGAAGCATTTGCGACATTGTAGGGGCTTCTCATGAGAAAGGTAGGACCTTGAATTGGGTATGTCCGAGGACGACGTACTCAGGAGATCTAGTGGTGTTGAAAACCAGTTTTACAGTTTCGGATTGTCCTAGTCGGCGACTGCTTCTCAAGGGTGCGATGCTGCAAAGAACTTGCCGTAGCTCTTCATCAGGGATATTCTTGAGACTCATGAATGACTCCCACTGCTGAGTCCTTGAATGAGGTTGGTACACCGCACTAGGATCCCGCCAATAGAGGTGATGGTTAGCAGCGCCGTAGTCGACTCCATGTTCCCTGGTGCAACGGCTAACAAATTCAGTCTCTGGGTTCGATCGACTTCAGTTACTCCATCTGAGCGCAAACCCTGAAGTTTTTCACGCAGCTTCAGTGGGTTCACTTGTTATGAGATGGTCTCCGTCTACTGGTTTTGTCACGCTCGTGAGAGCGTCCATGCTAGGTGTTGTGTTAATCACTGTGTCCCGGCTTGATGCAATGCTCGATTTTTGCAGCTTTTCGTCGCTCGTTGTCCAGTTGTTTTCTATTGGTGGCATTTCAGAGTCAGAGCAACATAAGGCACTCGATGTACTGGACCTGTCTGAGCTGGTGTCGGTCGTGGTGATGGGCAGAAGCCATTTGCAGGCCCTGAGTCACTTGGAGGTTCATTTTCTCGCGCGGCTGCTTGGTAGAACGCTTCATTGGCAATGCTCGACGTGTCAGGTAGGAGAGACATGGTCAGTCGGTCGGGTCGAGCGGCCAGTATACAGACCGTTGAGTCTTGGCTTTGAAGGCCGCCAAGGCCTAGGCTTTGTTCTTGGTCGAATACACGACCGCACCTATTCAGGGCCAAGAAAGTTCGACGTATACAGAATATCACTCACAATTTGTAGCCAGAACCGAAGGAACATGCAAGCTGCTTCTTCAACGTCGTCGTCGTTCCTTTAACGGAGGGAAACAATCGTTTAGTGGCGATAGATGTAAAGCCGGCCTCACTCGCGGTGGGCTAAGGATGAAAGAAATAGAGACTTTTCGTCTCCGAGCGCACTCAAGGCTGACAGCGACTCGCAGCCACCATGGAACACTACAACGCCGCATAGGTTGGTTACTAGCATTCGAAGCGTACGGGACCGCATTGAAAACATAAACCCCTGATTTCCTTTCCGCATAAATCGACCTAGCATTGCAGAAAGCTAATAATACTGATTATGATTTTGATAGAAAAAAATTGAGAACGAAAAGTTACGTGGATTAAGTCATAATATAATAAAACAAAATTTTTATATAATTCAACGTCTACCTGAGTATAACATTGATCATACCAAGAAATGAGATTGTAAGGCATCTTTGTAATCTGGGAATTCAATTCAAATCAATTCGTGTATTTTCCCAACATGTTCTCGAGGTCATGAGAAAAAAGCTATCAAAGACAAGCTGAGGGTGTCTCGGAGCCCATACAAGCAGTGGCAACGCTCCATGAAACAAAAGCAGTAAAACTATAAAAATACAGCACAACTATGGTATTTTTACAGAAAATATGAAAAATAAGTGAACAGTAATACAGAACGTGCGTCCACATAAAACAAAAATACCAACAAAACGCATGACGTTGCAAGCACATAAGTTGAAAAGAAAATAATCACCAGATAACCACTATAGCTAATTTCACGTTTTAGAGCTAATTGGATTCCTATGATAAAACGATATACGTTATATAATAAAGAATTGCAATTTCTTCTCATTTTCAACAAAACTTCCTAAATTCTTTGCGAGAAAATTTTTTTCATAATAATGTTTGTTTTTATTATATTGATTTAGTAAAACGGTATCTTGCATGTTAGCGACTGAATAGTATTCAGTCCGCCAGTGTGGATTTAGCTACACTTGACAGCTGCGAGTGAGGGTCACTTTTTGTATCATTAATTAAAATATATTAAAACAAATTGAAGTTCTCATTCGCAAGAAAGAAAAATCAACAAACGATATTTGTAAATATTTTAAAACTTATTGTATTGTAACGCTGAGAAACGGTTCGGTTTAGTGTAGCCGTTGCGTATTAGCAATGTGTCGAAGCGCCCTTCTTGTGGCATAAAAATACTGCGAATATTTTTTATTGTAGTTGATCGACCAGATAAGTGAACAATAATTTATGTTTAAAGTAAACAAGGCACATACATTTGCTGTTTCTGCTTTGACATGAAGAAGTGCTTAGATTGTGATAACGCGCCGGCAGCTGATGATAGTGATTTTGATAAAGATTCAGTATGATCTTCAAGTCATGTTTCCCGAAAAAGTAACAAGATCCTATGTTTGTTAACTATTTTAATGAGTGCGTCACCAATTAACAATTTTTGCGAAATGCTGTGCCTGCTTTACGTTGACTTAAACAAAATTGCATCGATTTATTGACTATTTAGTCTAATGTTACGAGTGGACCAGTCATATAATTTAAAGCTCCTTTTCAGCTTTATTGATCATTTCATCTGCAGCATATCAAGAAACAAACGAACTCATGTCATCAGCATAAAGCACAAAAACATCAATATTTTATAAACTATCCACTTAATGTAAATGCTGAAAGGAGCTGGTCCCAAATCACTTCTTTGTGGTTCCTCTAGTAGTAATTGGCTTTAAAATTTAAATATGATATTATATCGAGACACCTGTTTTATTTCTGCTTAGATAAGAAAAATAGGAGAATGGGCAACACTGCGGACTCGTATGCGTGCAACATAGCTAATAGGATATCAAAGGTTAATAATGAAATGCCTTGACTATTCCGATGGTAAGAATGTTTCTGTCAATATTGTTAATAAACAGTCCTTCTTTGGTAATAATGCTGTTTATAGACTTTCTTTGACGAAAGCTATGTTGACAGTCTGTAGAGTATGTTGTGTTGTAAGCAAAAGTTTTTAATTCGAAAAATGTCACCTTCGAGTCCCATTAGAAAAAACTGGCAAGATAGACACAGTCTATATTTATTAACGTTATTTTTATCGCCATTATTAAAAATGACAGAAACTTTGCTGCTTTCATTGCATTTGAGGCATGAGGCCAAATTATCGAACCAAATTAAATATATGTCACAGGCAGCAATAGTAGCATCAATCACGTATTTTGACGGTTTAATTTGAATGTGCCTGCGTTTCTTGTGCGTTAGTATTTTAGGCTCACTTACGGAATTTCTATTTCATAAGTTGGTTGGAGAAAACTATAACTGCTGATACTCGCTGATGGGCAACTGACGCTAATTGATGGTTCCACCAGCTGCACGTGAGTGTGTGAAGTACTCAGCTGAAGGGGTCCCTGAAAGGTTTCTGATTTGTATAATTAATTCAGTTACGGTTACCCTTCGCATCCTAGTTGCTTTAGAACTTGATTTATTATCTCCACACTCTTGTCAATGCGGTTTACGCACATGCAAAAAAAGGTTGTTAGAAGCAGGTTATTGCTTACCTAACTCTGTGTGGCTTAGCGCTTCTGTTTCTAAAGCGCAAGCAGTACTTAGATGGCCTTTGCGCGAAAGATATCTTTAAAAATATTATTAGTTCTTTCATCATTTTTAAATGATCTCGTTCTATCCGGTGCTTCCAGTCTTTTTCCTCAACGTCGCACTACTGTGGAAGAGCAGCGTTGGCAATTGCGAGAAAATATTGAAACAAATTCGCTGTAAGCATTGTTAGGAGGTTGAGCTTGTTGTAAATTAGACGACCAATCAGTACTTACGACTTTGCGTTCGAAATGGATTCATGTTGTGACTGGACGAACATCTATGCACATTAATCAGTCCTGACGTGTGTTTCCCGTGCTATAGATCGGGAGTGAGCAAAAAATGTCTGGGCAATAATCGCTTATATTATAACTTATAGTTCCAGCCACTGAGACTGGGAGTGTCTAGATTTACAATAAAGGGTCGAAAAGTAGATACGTCAAGTATACCATAGCCCAGGTCGGTGTCGTGACAATTATAAGCACAGCAAGATTTTATTATGTCCTCAAATCCTTAGTATACGTGTTATCATGAGAATGTTTGTGTTCAAATCACCACCAATTACAAACGAACTGATGAAGTGAAGTGTAAATCTATCTTTTCATCAATAAAAAAAAACTCTCCAGGTTACCAGAGGGCAGGGCGACAAACAACTGAATATTTTTCAGCTATTGCTTTGCAGACATAGCGATATATAATCCGGTGTAATCAGACTTGTACCATAATGCATTACAAGGCACCAAATTACTTGTAATCGATTACTTTTGTGAGTAATTTTGTAACTCAGTTGAATACTTTTATTAAAGGCAGTAATCACAAAGAGTAATCTGATTACTTTTCGAAGTAATAAAAATTACTTGTAACCGTTACTATTTTTCCACGGGATACCCCCCCCCCCCCCCCCGGCACACGCCTGTTTTTTCTGAAATGACAAAAACAAATTTTTTTTTCGAACGGAAAAGAAAGATTTTTGCGGAGCTATAAGAAACGATGTCAATCCCTTTCTATGCATAGTTTCTGTGAAATGTCCGTTTCTTTTTTTTTTCGAGCTGGGACTGGGAGTGGGAAGCCTACAGAAGCCACAATGCGTGACAGTGGCTATTCGAGGGCGAAGTTTGAGGGAGCAGAATGTAGCTTTGTAAGTCCTTCGTCCAAACTAGCCCCCCACGCACACACACAGAAATAGAAAAAAAAAAATCCTGCTTAAGGTATTTACTCGCAGCCCGTAGGAGAACCAGAACCGAAGAATGCCTAAAGAGGATGCAAAATATGAACAAAGCGATTTAAAATATTTCCCATTTCCCCTACGTGGTCTTTGTGACAAGCAATGCTTCGAGTTGAGAAGTTGGTCGGTGCGATCTCTTCCGCTAATGGATACTACTCATGATCCGTTTCAAATCCTGGAGCTGCTGCTCTTTGTATAACATGCGAGCTCGTCCACATGTGAATAATAAAATGAGCGACGCAAACTTTGAGCGGATAACCCTTGATCAAGCTTAGCAAGATCTAGAACCCCCCCCCCCCCCCCACACACACACACACTGGCGAACGCCCAAATCATTAATTCAAACGAATTCTATGCTTGTGTCCGTATATGTGAAGGTGCAACGACCACGAAGAGGGCACCAGTTTTTCTTCTTCAATACTTGTGCAAATGTGAAATATAGGTTGGAAGTAGTTCATTGTTATGAGCGCTAAAGATGTAAGTCTTCACACAATGAAGTAATCGGAAAAGTAACGATTACTTCTTTAAGTAATGTCCAATTACTTTTGCTGTCGAGTAATCAAGTAATCTAATCGAATACTTTTTAGCCAAGAGTAATAGTAATTGTAATCGATTACTTTTTTTAGTGAACGTGTACAAGACTGGGTGTAATATATGTGAACTTTTATTGCACCTCACAAGGCATTCGTTTTTTTAAGAAGCATTGTAACACCACCCCTTCGCATCACCATTCTATTTATAAAATATTGATTATAATCATCTTCCCAAACTTTCGCATTTTATCACCACCACCAACGTCCCATTCTCGCGGAGTTTCAGCTTTTTAGGATGCGTAGTTTATTATTGCGGACCGTAAAGCCTTATTTCAATTTCTCGATGGGGCCTGGAAGATCAAGTTTCACTCGAAATATAATCACCGTCCGCATACGCTTCACAGGGGAGTGGATGGTCTCCCATTTTGGAAATAAAATTGTAGTTTGCAATGTCTTCATTTAACCTGCACAGATTATCCAGTAAACATTAGAGGAGATAAAAGTGGCATGTTCAGATGAGACAACAATTCACTCTACCTACTTTTTGTATATCGTTTAATCTGAGGTGTTCAATTTCTGTATGTCTGCGCATATCTGTATATATGCAATTTTGCTTTATATTTCTGCATCTCCGAGATAATCTGCCCAACAATCGAAGCTTGGACCTCGTTAAGCCAAAAAAAGTTAGGTTTCTGTCCATGGGCCCGGCATCTGTGCATACAGATGCACAAGAAACGATATAATTTGAAACAATTTCACTCTTGACAAGTTAATAGCACCGGCGGAAAATAAGGTCATTCGGTTCCCGAATGACCTTGCCTCACGCAAGCCAGAAAAGAAGCTCACTTAAATGGTCTCCTTGGTTCATCCCAATGACAGTAGTTCAGCCTTCCTCATGTACAGCGAAGCCAACCAAAAGAAAATATCAGATTACCCTCTTTGCCCTCTTCTCCTTTTCTAGCCGCCATTTCAGAAGACTTTTCGTTTCGATCTGAATAGAAACATTGTACCTTCGTGCCGTTGAAAGTCGCATTTGCGTTCCGCACGTTAAAGACCCCAGGCTACTAGTCGTACTGCACTGCATAAATTTCTCACTATTTGCCAGTCCCCAAACTCCCGAAAACTAGAAAGGCGAGGAGAGGCTGCCAAGGGGTGAGGATGAAAACAATGCTGCTCACGTTCCTTTGTCCTCAGTGAATATATAGGCTCGCGCCGGAAAATTTGTGTTTTTTAACAGCCTCTCCTCTTTTTTTTTCTTTTTCTTAAAGCGCACAACATAAACATAACCTGTTTGGACAGTTTTTAACTCGCTGGCGTCCCGCTGATAAGCTGGTGACTGGTTTGTCCTCATAACGGTTTTAGAAGAGGATGCGGCGTTCTTTTAGCGTAATAATTTGGCCGTGATTGGTACAATCATGGCCAAATTAATTTCTCTAATAATGCAATATCAGGCACTTGGGTTGGTTCGACTTTTGAGTGGAGTTACCGTTTAATTGTTTGGTTGGGAGTTGTACCAACCTGCGTTCGTAAATGAATTTATATTCTACAGTGCGAAATAATTCATGCAACCAGTGCAGTACGGCCGCTTGCATGGAGTCCTTACCGTGCAGAGAAAATTAGTAGCGACTGCAGGAACCCATGCTTGTGCTATTCTCATGCTGGTCAGTACAAACGGCGCAGACAAGGAACAATCCTCTGTAAGGACATACGAGGGTCGTTCATAAGGTTCGTATTAATGTGCATGACGGAATAGATATTTCGCAATTAAACTCGGGTAGGAGTTTTGTCTTTCTCTACATATTTGCCACCCATAGTCACGCACTTTGGTCAGGGATGTACAACCTTCCGGAGATTGTCGATCCAATGAGCGACGATCCAGCATTCCCGGTCTTCGTTGTCCAGGCTTGTTTGGCTACACTGGAAGCGTCTGCGCCAAGTAACCGCAATGCCACAAGGTGGGGAGTTGTCCCAAAATACCTTCACCACCTCGAAATAAATCTTTTTGGCATTACTTTCCTCAAAATGGACACAACGGACCACTACACGTTCTTCGACTTTCCCGACAGGGGGTGCCAGTTTTGTTTCGACGCCCTATCGGCGTTCCGCGGTACTATAGCACGCGATCTTTAAACTGTACCAAAAACAGAGGGACACGTGCTTGTGTTGATGCCCTTTTGTCTCCGTTTCTTCAATTTTTGATGGCGATAGTACGAGCCCTACACTTTAGAAAATAGGGGATGTATAGGGGTACAGCTTTTGTCCCAGATGTAACACCCCAAGACAACAATTCGACGTTCAGTCCACAGACGTCGAACCGACGATACCAAATTTAAAGAGCGGCTTGACAGTCGACCGATACAACTCATTAAAATATATATTGTACGCATTAAAGGCTACAGTAAGACAATCAAGGTTTTTTCGGCCCTGCTGCAAAACCTCAGTGTTTTTTTTTTCTTCTGGTTTTTGATACGCACATTAGCTATTTAATATGTTATATCCAACAGCTATCAAGCCCCTCGTAAAAGTTTGTATCGCCATCTTGACGTCAGTGTACTGAACGTCCAAATGTAGTTTTGGGGTGTTACATATGGGACAAGGGATGTACCCCTATACACCCCTATTCCTAAGAGTGTACGAACGCCCCTGATTTACCCCTGCACTTCTCCTAAGGCACTTCGGTGAAGCAAGCGCAGCCCCTCGCGACAACATGCGCGGCAGAAGCTTTGCATAAGCATCTACGAGGAACTTGGGCATCCTAAGAACCGCGTAGTCACGTGCGGTCCGCAGCGCCTCGGTGCACATAAGTGGCGGAAAACGGCGGCAGCTGCCGCATCGTCATGTGCCCGAGCAGGCACGATATCGTTGGCGCCTGCTTGCTCAGCGCAGACGAGCGAACAGGGCACCGCTGACGCGACGCGAATTCAAGTCTCTTGAAAAGGGGCCGCTCTTAGCCCTGGCGCGGTTTGCCCGCGGGCGCTGCAAGGGCGGACTCGTTGAGTCCCGCGAGAAATGGATCTCCAAATTCACCCGGCACGTGCGAAAGACGACGAAAAAGAAAGGAGATCCAGACACGACGAGCATGCCGAGAACAATGGAGAGCCCCGACCTGGGTCTGTCCGCACGCCCGATGCACATCAATCTTGCTCCGTTTCCTTTGCCTTGTTTACGCCCAACTGTCCGATAGCCTGTTCTTCGAAAATAATTGAAAACAAAATAAAATAAAGTAATTCCTCCGATGTAGTCTTTTTTATTTATTTTACATGTAGATAACACAAGTAGCGTCTTTTCAGTCTAAAACAAATTTATAAAGGTTCTCTACTTGGAAAATTGGGACGTGGGACGATGTTACTAAGTTGTTGGCGAAACATGTCGGTTGTATATCTTTTACGTAAGAACGCGTCGCGCTTTAATTTTTTTTTCTGAACTTACAATTTTTAGGGCGCAGCTCTTAGGCGCCCGTTTCCGGCTTGAGCGGCGTCGGCGTCGCCGTCGCCGTCGCCGTCGCAGTGCCGTCGCGTCGGCGTAACCGCGCGGTGCATTATGTGTAAGTTTCGCTGAAGGAACCCGAGTTCCTTGCGAAGGACCTCGGGTTCCTTCGGGAGGACCTGGGAGGACCTCGGGTTCCTTCGGGAGGACCTCAGGAGGACCTCGGGTTCCTTCGGGAGGACCTCGGGAGAACCTCGGGTTCCTTCGGAGGACCTCGGGGAGACGGGGTGTCATGTGAACCCCCTTTTGAGGTCACGTGACCCCCCTCCCCCAAGGTCACGTGACCCCCCCCCCCGAGGTCCCCCGAGGATCTCGGGAGGACCTCAGATTCCTTCGGGAGGACCTCGGGGAGGGGGGTTACGTGACCCCCTCCCCGAGGTCACGTGACCCCCCCCCCCATTGAGGTCACGCGGCCCCCCACGAGGTCAAGTGACCCCCCTCCCCGAGGTCACGTCCCCCTGAATGATACCCCCTCAGTACCCTTCCCTACTCCTCCTCAAGAGCTGCGCTGTAGTTCGGCATTACAGGGAGTTGTAAACGGCTTTCACTTTTTTTATTCGTGCGTACTCTTCTTTTAGAGCGCAGCTCTTAGGCGCCCGTTTCCGGCTTGAGCGGCGTCGCCATCGGTGTCGGCGTCGCCGTCGCCGTCGCCGTCGGCGTAATCGCGCGGTGCATCATGGGAAATATCCCATAATGCACCGCGCGGAAGAGGAGGAGGGGAGGAGGAGGGAGGAGTTGGAGGGAGGAGGAAGGGGACGAGGAAGGAGGAGGAGGAGGATGAGGGGGAGGGAGGAGGAGGGGAGGAGCGAGGGGGAGGAAGGAGGAAGGGGAGGAGGAAGGAGGAGGAGAGGGAGGAGGAAGGAGGAGGGGGAGGGAGGAGAAGGAAGGGGAGGACGAAGGAGGAGGGGAGGAGGAGGAGGAGGAGGGAGGAGGAGGGGGAGGGAGGAGGAGGGGAGGAGAAAGGAGGAGGGGGAGGAGGGGGAGGAGGAAGGGCACGAGGAAGGAGGAGGGAGGAGGAGTATTTGGTAGGATGAGGAGTTGAGGAGGAGGGAGGGGAGTATACCCTCCCCTCAGTACCCTTCCTCCTCCTCCTCAAGAGCTGCGCTCTAGTTCGGCGTTACAGGGAGTTGTAAACCGCTTTCATTTTTTGTAGCTGTGTTTGTAAAGTGTGATATTTTACAGTAAAGCGACTTGGTTAGGGCAATAATGGTTAATCGGTATGTGCGATCTCGGGAGCATATTGACACGTTGCTGTCTAGGTACTTGTTGCTTGGGCTAGTGGGTGATGAACGTTTTGAACCATGGTTAAAAGCGCCCGTGTTTCTCTCCTCTCTTGTGTTTGTCTCTTTAGCGTCTTTAACCATGGTTCAAATTGTTGCTGTATCTCGGCGATAATGACATCGGCTTCTTGCGATGAAGCAGAAGAACGTGATAATACTCATATTCGTGGTACGTTCGTGTAGTGTTCGGGTCAACGTCGTCCCAGGACGGCGTGTCGCTTTATTTTTTTCTTCCTATTCAAATCTTTATCTCTGATGTCTGAAAAATAAAAAGAACAAAACCTGTGCTTCGAGTTGCATTTCGAGTGTTACTACTTTGAAATCTGTAAAGATCGATAGTAAATGCACTTCTTCGAATGGATGCTTGGGCGAGTTGGATATTCATATTGTAGGAGAAGCGCAAAAGTAAACTCACTCACACTGAAAATGCACGCACACCAGGAGAACGGTCACTCACACCAGCGCGACCTGAGTGACCGTTTTTCTGGTGTGCCTGCATTTTCAGTGTGAGTGAGTTTACTTTTGCGCTTCTCCTACAATATAAGCAAATGCACGCTCGCTTGTTTTCAATCGAACTGCGCCTCCAGCACGCCTCCAGTCATTTTGGTAAAAAAAAAAAAAGCATAGTGGCGAGTCGAAAGAAGTCAAGAGACTTTCAACTCAAAAATACATTTCTTTTGCGAGACTGGGCAGGCGGAACTTGCTCATTATTCCCTCGCAGATCGCATTGCTGCGTGGGAGGAAGGAGGACTTCATTAATCTCTTCCTTCCTTGGGAGATCAAATTGCATCGTTTCTTTCGTGATAACTTTTTCTTTGTTCAATTTTACTCGTTGTTTTTGTTATGTTTTCGTGCGTTTCTTTTTTTAAGGTTAAACTTGGACGTGACTTTGGTATCGCCATGGTTAGGTTCTTTCGCAGTAGTGGAATATGTTGCGACAATCTCTCTCATTGTATACTGATAAGCGCGGCTGCCCTGCTATTTATTTTACGTTTAAAAATAAAAATAAATCACTCTGTAGACCTTTTTGTACGTAGACGGCATTCGAAAGGACTGAAAGAAACATTATAGTCCCCGACAAACCAGTTTACCCTACACAGCGTGGTGAGCCATTCAAGAGTATCTCCGTGAGACAATCATGAATCACAAACGTTTCGGCGAGCTGTCATCTTTTTTTTTTTTTTTGTCAACACAACCGATACAGATGTCTGAAGCAGCGGCCGCTTTTTCGGATTTCCGCCTCTACCACAGTATGGGCTTTATCTTTTGAATCGAGCTCATACAATCCCAGGTGAACGAGTAAAGGTTTCTACGACATCTGACCTTTGTCATAGCCTCGGCTGCATGTCAGCATACATTGACCGACAAATGTGCCTATATTCCTTACGACTCCTAGAAAGCACGGTTACACCTCCATTTGTGAGTACTTTTTCGTGTTTCCTATAGAATACATATGTCAAGAGTTGTGTACAGCTGGTCTTCCAATTGAAAATAACGCACACCAGCTTCTGCGACCTCAAAGTCTTTATTCACTCTCCTATTTATGTATTGACGCATATACGCCGTCAGCAGAAATCATGAAGGCATGAGTGAAGATCTCAGTTGTTTTGCAGAGCCTGCAATCTGGGCTAGAAAAGTCACAAAATCTATTTTAACGCAAATATTTCGCAGAAAGATGCGATTTCGGGCAAAACAATATTTTAAGAAGACGTCCAACTTAGACCTAAAAACTCAGGAAACCAGATGTCTGTGTTTCTACGCTGAAAACTTACTGCACAGGAGAAAGCAACAGCTGAGAAAAAGAAGTATGATCTGGATATTCGAATTTCGGTAGTGGCGGTGGTGGTGAGATTGGCTCATAATACGAAGCTAAAATAAAATGTAAGAAAAAAAGTTACGAAGTCTTTAACGAACGAAAACGCAATCGTTTTCGTTTATTGTTGTTGATGGTTTTCGCCACGAAGCGTGTTCTTTTTCAGCACAAGTGCAAAAAAGGCCAAATCTACCGCCGTGTGCCCCATGATTTGATCGCATATGCCGCGCAGCGCAAGCGCAGTTGAAAATTCAGCGTCGCGCTTACTGCCTCCGCTTCGCTTCCTGCTTCGCGTTGTCGCATCACCGAGATGTCCAGTCGCTGAAATAAGTATTGACAAATTAAACCCTGTGGTTGGGGAGAGAACACCTTGGGGTCTCGCCCCAGCCGACGATATCTCGCGGGATAACAGCCATAAAATCAAGCGAACTGATCGAAGGAAACCGAACTTGAAGGTCGGTATTGGCTGCCCACATGCGCTGCTGCTGACAAGTATCTGTACACTCGCGGACAAAAATGGAGTAAAACGGGCAGTGTTCGCCACAGAATTTGCAGTCAGAACACGTGGCCACGTGAGCTGGTGCCGGCCTTATGCGTCCAAACATTTCCTACGCCACGTGCTTATTCATCTACGCGCACCTGCTGGGCACGGGAGATTGTTGGAGAGATTGCGGTCAGCATGCTGATTGGAGACGAGATCGAGTGCCCAACAAGGTGTCCATAGTTACTGAGTCGCAGTCACAGATCTCTATGTCTATTTGCTGGATCGTGTTTGACCAGCTCCGCCTATGGACGGGAATGCGGCCACGGTCGGCCATCTTTTTGGCAGAGTTATATTATCTCTAGGCATCATAGTAATATGTCGGACAGCGCTATGGCGGCAGGCTGCGATAAAATAGCCGTGAGTCTAGTACACTCTGCCGTGGGTGATATGTCGTGCTCGATTGAAACTGTTCGACGAAGCAGATTCTTGAAACCCGGCGTGAACGGTAGCCCCCACTTTTGAGGACCCGGCGAAAGTTCTACAAAAGCGCAGCATCGGGGAAAATCAGCGGAGCTCCCATCGATAGCAGACGCCGTGCCGGCGTCTGCTTTCGATGCTTCTTTTGATGCAACTTTCAATAAGTGCTCTGCTGCTTTTGCCCGGTGCTGCGATTTCGTGAAACTTTCACCAGGTCCTCAAATATCGAGCTACCATTCACGCAAGGTTTCAACAATATGTTTCGTGGAACAATTTCAATCAAGAACGAAATATAATGCACGGCTATTTTTATGGAAGCCTGCCACCACAACTGCCACAACGCTGTCTGCCATGGATGCATGATAGTAGCTGCACCAGCTGTACATGGGCTAGAGGCAATATAACTCTCCAAAAATTACACCATCTTCCAGGGGAACCATGGGGTGATGCGGAGCATCATGTTGGTTCCGAGGAAAGAGTCAGTTGCGTGCTGACGTCGAGAGATGGCGCCACCGACTGCCCCTAGCGTAAAGCTTTCTTACAAGTACCGCCAACCATTGCTGTAGAAATGCGCGAGACATGTGGCACGAGCGGGTGCTCCGCCGCCATTCGCTTCCAAGGGCCGCTCATTTCAGTGCTGTGCCGCCATTAGCTTCCAAGGGCCTCATTTCAGTGCTGTGCCGCCGTTTACTTCAGGGCCGCTCAGACACGGGCCACGTGCGCTCGCGCATTTGACGCTACTTGCAATACAAACGGAAACATCGAGGGGCTTTACCCTAGTGTTACCCCCTACGCGAGCCTTCGTCGCGGCTCGCGGCAGAGAAACTTGGAACGCTCGCCGTTTATTTTTTTTTCACACTTGAAGGAGAGGAGACTAGAGGAGGAGAGTTGCGCGTGCGCGCGCGGTGTGAGTACAATCGAACGCACGCGCAGTGCACGCAGCTGGTAGAGAAGAGAGAGCGGAGAGAGTAACGCGCAGCTGTTGGAGAGAGGAAGGAGGAGAGTTGCGCGTGCGTAGTGTGGGTGCGGACTACGACGCCGCCGCCGACGCCGCGGGACATAGACCCGAGCAAGAGATGCTCCGCATCTAAAAGATCGCCGCCTGTGACCGCATTCGCGGAGCGAGCTAACGCGGTCCAGCAATTGTCATAGAGATCAGTGGTCGCAGCGGACTGCTCTACGCACACCTCCTGTCCATTTCATAAGCCTCGTAGGCTAGCGTTAGCACGTGGTCATCCCCAGAGATGTTGATTCTTCCAGTCGCGCACGTGGCACTTGTTTATGGCACGGTGGGTCGTGCGCGCCGCCATCCTCGTGCTTTGAGACACACGGGCCCATTCGCCAGGGTAACTTTAAAGTGATGAAAGGCTAGGTTTTGACAAGTAGACACGCAACTCGGAGATAATCGCCTGGTCGCTTAAGTAATATCTATTACCTGTTTTACCAAGAAGGACGATGAAAAGCACTGTTTGCTGCGGCCTTTTGTTTTTCACTTCATCAAAATCTTATGACAAGTTGAAACATTGATTCCACGCACTAATAAGGCTAAAATGCCGTTCCTCTAAAGCAGGGTCTCCCAGCACCGGCCGCGGGCCGGCCCGCGGAGGTGTTCCATCCGGCCCGCCGATGGCAGCTCTCTTCCCAGTGGCGCTCCGCCCGCAGCCCACTGCGACGGCGCAAAAATACGCGTGCGTGGAAGAGACGGCGCCGCGAGGCGGACCAACTGCGCAAAAGAAAATATAAGAAAGAATGAAAAGAAAATAATGTGTCAAAACGCGGGTTCTCTCGCGTATTGTTGTGCATGGTCGTTTTTATCGTCACTATTCGCTGCCCCAGTTTAAGTATGTGCAACTATGTAAAAATTCCTTTGCCTTCTCGCGTATATCGTGCTTAGTGTCGTGTGTCATGCCTATTGCGGATTCTTCAGATATACCATTCGGAGATAATCGAGATCAGCAATGCAGCATTCTGCCCTGTGTCGATATGCCAATGCTCCCATGCGCTTTGATTTATTCCCGATGAGTTCTCTGTGTCATAATTATTTTGTTATGTCGTAATTATCGATGGATGTAACGTAAGATTAAAGTATATGTATTCATTCACATCGCTTTTTTATTCTTGTTGAAGTTTAAACCTTTTTTTTAATGAAAATCCTTAATAGGGTTTACTTATTTAGTATTTCCCTATTTCTATTGTCATATTTATTTTCCGGCCCTGGAAACAACCAGGGTCTCTTTGTGGCTTTAGATTCAGTCAGTTCTACAGCGGCAGCTGTTAGTGCCCCGTTCCCCCAGTTTCGCGACGGCCTGAACGTAAACGAAAAGTTCCCCGCTAAATTTGGCGGGAAGATTAATTTCACGTGACCTGATGTTTCGCGACCTACAGAGAAATTCATGTTCCCCGCCAAATCTAGCGGAAATATTGTCGTCACGTCACGTATGCACCAATTCAGTTACCCCACTAAATTTGGCGGCAAAATTGATGTCACGTGGCCTCATGTCACGGAATCTACGGAGAAATTCAAGTTCCCCGCTAAATTTAGCCGAAACATTTGGGCCACGTGACCTACGCAGCCATTCAGCTTTCCCGCTAAATTTGGCGAAACAATAATGTCACGTGACCTGACGGCATGGTACTTTCGTACAAGTTCAGGCTCTCCGCTAAATTTAGCGTAAACATGGACGTCATGTGACCTGTACTCCAATTCAGTTTGCCCACTAAATTTGACGGGACAACACATCAGGACCCTAAATCAGGTATTCGTCAACAACCTATCGATGCAAAATCAACGCAACGTCATTTCAATATCAGATCAGCGTATGACGCACGTTCAGCGCAATGTCAATCGATCGTCGTCGTCATAACGTCGGAGAAGCAGCACAGCTGCCGCTGCCTTAACGGATGACGTCGTGTGATAGGCGCGCATTTTTTATATGTTTCTCTCGATGCGATCTTCACATAAATTTAACACTGACAGCTTCATAAATTTCGAGAGCGTATTCAAAACCGATTCTTACACCGATACAGAGTATGAACTAAGAAACCAAGATTTGTGATAATATTACAGAAAGAGACGTGGGAGGTCACAGCGTTCTTAAATAGTTTACCAGGTGAGTACACTGCACTCGGCTTCTTTGCATGGGAAGCTAGAGTAACTGTATAGGCTGTGCTTAGAGAGCCAGAGTATCGCCTTCCTGTTCCTTTCCCCGCCAAGTCTGCAGTGGCGGAGAAGCGGCCAAGTGCGCCGAGCTGGGTCCAAACTTTATGCGGAAAAGCGACCATGTGGGTGTGAGTTTCGGGCAGAGCATGTTTCCCGCTTGGCGCTCGCGAAATAAACAAAAATTGAACGAACTGAAAGGATCCTTGACTATAGAACATAATGTGTAGCCCCTGAATGCAGTATACAATAGCGTTGTTTTATAACGCCAACGATGTTTTAAAACAAGTTTACAATGTCTGCATGGAAGCAGACGACATGGAGGACAATACCGTCCATGCCTGCGGCGCTCGCGGAGTCCACCGGCACATCCGGGAACCTCGGATCAGACAACAGCGCGCAGCTACGGCTTGCGAAGGGACGACGTTTTCTTCCGCTACTGCGCTCTGAAAAGAGGATACAAAAAAAAAATGTGGGCACGCCGGCGCACGAGCGACATGTGGCCGCACTCTATCTTCTCGCACCGTACGCACGGAACCTCACAGCAACGCTATCCGAGCCTTCGGGACTCCCGCAGAAGCGACGGTCGCTCTCCGCTGTGCACCTTGGATCCAACATAGCCGCCACGGAGCACCAGTGCGATACTCTGCTCCAAAAGCGGGGGGCATATACAGTTACTCTAAGGAAAGCGCACTGAAAGCACCAAATACTTCCCTAGCGGTGTAAGTCCGAGAGTACCACTCCCGCATCAGGTTCTTTACGCACTTTTTCACTGTGCCGAGAGAGAGTGCTGACGCCAGCACACGGAGACACCGTATAAGGCAGGAGAGCACAGACGGCTGTCTCCCCTGTCTCAACAGGTTTTCATCACGACAGGTGGCGGCAGTCAATCCCTCCCAGATCAAAGGGGAAGACCAGTAGGTTCGGCGCATCCAGAGGTTCTAAATACGCAAAGTCGGTCGCCGCCATTTTCGACGAGTAAATATTATTTCCTTAGTAAAGTATTTCGTGTTACGCTCTAAGCTCAGAAGTTCGAGGTCCACCACTTGAGGAAACTCTGCCGGTGTTCTTGTACGGTCAAACAATAGTTGCCACATGGACCTCTTCTTGCATCGAAACTGTAAAACAAGGCGTCAAGAAGACAAGTCAAAGAATGCAGTACTGGGCAGTGTCCGATACAAATGTATCGCAATAGTATCTTAGAGATACTTTCGAGTATCCATACCTAGCCATCGAGATACAGTTGAGAAGTGTATTTGTATCTCAGTAGTTAAATACTTTTACTATGTATGGATTGTACCGAACTTCTTTGTCAGGGCTCGGTAGTTGGATAAACTTGATGGCAAAAATTGATTGGCGCGAGGGTTTCCAGGTTTTATAATGAGAAACTGCTACATAACGTCCTTTAAGAAAGGGGGAGAGGGCGGTGGGGGGGCCGCCTTGAATACTTTAGAAAGGGATCACCAAAATTTAAAAATAATTATGGTTTGAAGAATGACCAGTTCAGTTAGTTGTATTACCTAGTCTCTGTAAAGGCCGTTAGACCGGCTCCATCATTCTCCCTCCCTCCCCCTTCCTTAGTTACTTCAAGCCAGACATGTACAAGTTACTCAAAAAAGTAATTAAGTTACTGAGTATTGACGTTAAAAGTAATTTGAGTAGAGTAGAAATCACTCAAATGGGAAGTAATTGAGAAAATTACTAATTACCGTAAAAAAGTAGCGAATTACTTTTGAAGCTACTTTTGAAGTTACTTTTCTATGTTTTTTTCATGGTAAAATTGTGCTAGCCAAATATGAATCGGCTTGTTTTTTTCACAGAAATGCTTTAATAGCTGGTTGTGCTTCTGCGTGCCTAATTCTTTTGTACTTTTCTTGTTTGTTTGGTCAATGATTTACTGCGAATGTGTCATTTCTACTTTGAGGTTTAGAACTGTCTGAGATTGATTTTTAGACAGTGTTTGCTTGTTTACAGTGTTACGTAAAGTACATCTAGAAAGTACTTGAAGTAAAGTACAAAGTAAACGAGAGGTTATGTACTTCAAGCAAAGTAGTGAGTAGACCGGGTGCAATGTACTTGAAGTAATGTATATACATACAATATAATTCAAGGTAAAGTACAAGCACTTTTAACACAATCTTTCATGATGCTCTTTCATTCCCTATACAGTGTTTTTTTTTTTTTTTTGAACTGGTATGGATTGTTGCAGAGGTAATCGAAAAGGCTCATCAGTTTTTTACGGAAATGGCAGCAAATATTGTATAAGGTCAAGTCGCCGCAGAGTTAGTTGTTTCACTTTCGCTGACGAGCTATTTGACACAATCAACTTATGAGGCACTTAGTTCCATCGGTATTACAGCCG
This sequence comes from Ixodes ricinus, assembly GCA_037355805.1. Classification (NCBI taxonomy): domain Eukaryota; kingdom Metazoa; phylum Arthropoda; class Arachnida; order Ixodida; family Ixodidae; genus Ixodes; species Ixodes ricinus. The sequence continues at coordinate 49,226 of JAZHYW010027587.1, forward strand.
CCATTACTTCACTCAGAGAAATGACCGGGTGACGTCTCGAAAGAGCGCGTTTTCACACGACAATACCGCCATTTTTTTGTTTTCGAATTCGGGGAATGTACATTGAAGTCGGGAGTTTTACTTCCTCGGAAAATACAAGTACATGTTAAGAGAATTTACTTCAAGTAAAGTACAATTTTTCTAAACAGTAGTACTTTAAATACCATGTACAGGGTCTCACAAAAACAATTTACAGGTTTTGTTTTACCTCAAAATTAAACTAGACATCGGCGAACGCTAATTCTCCGCCCAAAGGTAGTGCTGAAGGTCACAACCAGATGCCAAAGTTTCAAACCAATGCGATACCTTATTAATGAAAAGTTATAAGTGATACTCTGAAAATTTCAATGGGAAAATGGCGGCCGACGGAGTTTGAGAATACATGGGGCTCTATGGCGCCAGAAACCGAAAACGGGCAAAAATTAAGTACAAAACGAGCGTGTTCGTAACAGTACATAAACATGAGGAAGATACACAAAAAGGGGGACGGACAACGAAGACTTCCAAATGGGCTTCATATTCTCAATAAAATTTTCAGAAAATCACTTATAACTCTTGAATAAGGTATCGGATACGGCTGAAACTTTGGCATCTGTTTGTGACCTCTAGCGCTACTTTTTGGCGGAGAATGAGCGTTCTGCGATGCCCAGTTTATTTTTGCGGTAAAAAAAACCTGTTAATTTTTTGTGACACCCTGCACATAGAGTACTTCCCAACACTGCTTGCATGTTAATTTTTATATAAAAACGTTAAGGGAATTAATACAGGTTTCTCAAACGACCTTTGAATCTTTGAAGATCTGCATTATCTGTGTTTTGGGAGGCAAGGCAACGCAAAAGGATAATCTTTGCGTTGCCCTTTAGCACGCGATTCTTCGAGTACTGCACAAACTACGGGATCACCAGATGAGTTTCAGAGTAGGTGCTGCATTTCGTTGCCTTGTTGAGCGAGGATGCAGTGTGTCCACCTCTTCTAGTGGGCGAGAGTTTCTACGTTGGGGAGAAGCGGGGACCAGCCTTTTTTCAAATGGGACAAGTCTCCTTGAGCTTCGGGACACAGATATACGCCAGTCTTCGGCGCTAATCCCGCAGTTACTTGGCCTCTCTTGCGTCGTGTCTGTTCGCTCCCCATGCCTCGTAGCAGTGTTGTTTCAGTTTGTGTGTGTGTGTAGGGACTTGTGAAATTTGGAGTTACGAACTCTCCAAACCATTTTCTTCCCCCCTTTCCTACGCCACATGCTTCCCTTTCTTAGGAAATATCAGCTGATGTTCCAACATCTTATCTCCTTTGTGCAAGAATGTTTGTTGATAGGCAAAACAACCACTAAAGTTCGAAAATGAGTTTGTAACTTGAGTAGAAGTTACTCAACAAAAGTAATTAAAGTAAACTACTAATTACCGATATAAAAATGTAATTGAAAGTTACTAAACTACTCAGAAAAGTAGTTAAACTACAGTAACTTGAGTAGAGTAGTTGAACTACGTATAAGTCAGCTTCAAACCACGTAAAGAAACACTAAAATAAAAAATAAAAACATGCTTTTAAGGGTGTTGATACGACATGTACTTCTTTTGGTATTTGTCCATGGAAATTTCTTTTAGCAATATATACGTTGTTAGACGCAATTTACAGGGGGGGGGGATATCCCCGGTCTAAGGCCCGCCCAGTGCTTACAAAATTAAGCACCTTTTGCCGGCTCCCCTTGATTGGAGAGATGATTGACGTGTGAAATGATGGTTGTAAAATTGTGTGTCCGTGCCGTAATAGTATTTTAGTCGACAATATTTTCATTTGTGAGTAACAAACAATCTAAATAGAGTCATAACTGTTTTCAAAAATATCCCTACATTGCCTTTCCGCTTTTGTTTGAAACGGTAGCATGTGTCGGCGTCTGCGGAGGGATCAGCGAGCGCAGTTTGTCGAGCTCGTCTATTTTTTACGAGTGCGAGTCGTTCTACGTTTACCGAGGTGTTTAGAGGAAGATCTTCTGAAACGACCTTGTTTGCAGCTAACAGCTGCCGCAAGTACGAGCCTTCGGAAGCGCTGTGCAGGTGCTTGGGTACATAACGGGTCTGGACTAAGCCTAGCCTACCAGTTGAACTATGCTGCTTGATCTGGCTCGACTTGTTCCTTTAAATTGTGGTTACTGAATAAACATGTTGGTTCCCATTAAAAGCGACCCCGCTTCTTTTTGAACTGTGCGACCGTTGTGATTTTCACCATGGTTTTAACACGGAGAAGATACCTACAGAGGTAAGAATTTGCGAGCAGTTTGGCTGGAGGCAATCTAGCGTTCCGCTCGCTTCAAGTTTGTCCAAATGTCTCCCCGTTACTTTGTTTCGAAACTCAAGTAGCTCTCCAGTTTTTCAGTGCACTAGCCTGCCAGGCTAATATTTAACTCGCGTTTTAACTGTGCCTCATGACGCTCACCCACCTTGCTCGAGAAAGTCATGCGAAAAAAAATCATCTTGTTCGCTTTAACCGCACGTCGAGAGACGCTGACAGACGCTTGTATTTATCGTGCATGATGAGACGCTAGAACGCCTCTTTCATGGACGAGTTTTGCAAGCGATGCAGAAGGATTTAAATGGGGACGGAATACCAGAAGAACGAAGAGGAAAGCGGAAGCCGACGTGCTGCTTTCATGTCTTCGTCTGTGCATTGCAGACGGTGAGAGACGGCGGAGCGGACGATGGCGGAGGCTGCCGCGCGTCTGCCTGCACGACAAGCAGGCGGTGTCAGACTTCCAGGCACTGAATGTCGCGAAGGGAAACAAGGGGCTGCCGAGCATGTTCGGCCACGCAGCTAGGCCAGCCCAGTACTATTTCGAAGCCGTTACCTTACTCTAAATTCCGTCTAACGGTGTACATATTGCACCATTTTGTTTCGTGGAAATGTTATGAACAAATTACCGTGTTCCTTATGCCCTTTAACAAAACACATATATTTTTAAAATTTCTGTCTGCTTTTAAGACGACAGCTTTCGATACATTCTCGCGTTTTAAGCTACTGGCAAAACAGAAAAATCATAATGTTTCCAACAGGAAATGAGGTTGAAACGGGGCTCGCATCGGGACCACGTCCACGTCTTCTATGACTTCGAAGACGTTCATTCCTCGTCTTTAACAAGATCAGGTCAAATCCATGTGAGGGGGAAAGCTTTCGCTGCCTTGATGACTTCCAGAAAAGACGTCTCAATGCTCCAGGATTTCTTTTCTTCCATCAAAGGTGGTATTTATTCGTTTTAACACAAATTCATATTCGTCGGCGGCAGTAAAAAGGCTATTCTATTTCGCTAGTTCGGTACTGCGGAGCAACTGTCGGAGCTTTGATGATAAGCTTTTAGAAAAGCTACCATGCCTAAGCTTATTTAGTTCCCTTTCAAAGTTTGCGAATTAATTTTCTGATCAAATAAACATGTGCATTGCATGATAATTCGAATGCTCATATTTCGTGCTAAATAAAATACTAAATATATAAAAATATAAATTAATAATAATTAAACACTGTGTCATATTATCATATGACATAGTGAACAGAACAGTGCACAAAAACATTTACCACACGTTTTCAATACATCCCACGTTGTATCCGATACACTGTATCCCTTGATGTGTTGGCGGATCATGACCTCGTTTGGGGAAATGTATTTCAGTATGTATCTGTATCTGTATTCCGAGATACTCGTTTCCGTTTTTGCGAAAGTTCAAAATTCAAAATTTTACCTTTTTATTTATTGCCAGCTTGGAGAAGGCAGCCAGAGATAAAATGCAACTCAATCGTTGCTTGACGAGCCTCTCTCTCCTCTCTCTCAGTGAAAACCCGTTCTAAAAAAAGAACGTATTTTAATATCTGTATTTTGAACTTATTATATATGTATCTCAGTATTCGTATTCCGGGATACTTTTTTGAGCAAATGTGCAAAGCCCTAAAAATGGCACTCCTAAATCTTCGCCATAATATCTCTAGTTCGTCGTTTTTCAACACTTTCGTTTTTCCCAATGAAGCAAAACATTGCAAAGCGGTCGGAACAGGCCAAGGGCGTTGAACCAAAACTGACGCCAAACCGAAAACTGGAGGAAATTCGATATTTCTGACCGAACCGGAACAAAACAGTAAACCAACTCACACATTTTATATTAAACCCAAAATGCAAGGAAACCGTAACCTCGATCCAGTGGCTGTTACCGATATATAGAAAACGTGTTCAGCGTAATTAAATGTAAGCCTCGTCTGTTTTGCTCGTGGCGGCGCGAAGTCAATTAAATATTCGTTATGCTGGTGTCAGCGGCGAAGTGTTGACTAAACAAAAGGTAGCGACATGAAGACAGTTCAATAATAATAATAATATACAAAAATATTTCCCGTTCACGTGGAGCACGTAGTGGTAAAAACTATCGATATGACTGAATTTAACTATCGATATTGCATCGACAGTGGATATCTAAAAATCGATATATAAAATCTATAGTCGACCATCGCAAAACTGTCCATTGTATACCAAGGATAGTCGACGATATTAAAACTATCGATTGCATACTATTTAGGTATTCAAACTAGTTTGTTGAAAAGGAAGTGGAAGTAGAAGAAGAATACAAATACTTTGTGAGTCAGCGCTTGTGTTTGTCTCCTTGCGTCTCTCAATTTGTCCTCGTCAAGAGCGTTGTAACCTCAAGATGAATCACCAACTCGCCCAAGCTTCCGTCTCAACGATAGAACCAATGTTGCGTACTATAGAACCATCTCACTAGCGTCTACCTGTTGCAAATTACTAGAACACATAATTTTAAAACATATAACTTTATTTGTTGAAAGAAACTAAATTTTACGTCCCTTTCAACATGGTTTCCGCTCAGGTTTATTGACTGTAAATCAAATAAGTGAAACTGTACATGATTTTTCTTGAATCAAAACGTAGGAGTGAGGTTGACGTTATATTTTCAGATTTATCGAAAGCGTTCGACAGACGTCCTTATACAAAACTTATTTTCAAATTAACTAGAGCCCTAGGCGATGGACAAGCTTTTAACTGAAATAAGGGCTTGCGGACTGACCTGTACCCATTCTGTAGGAATTACCAGCGGCTATTCAGCAAATAAACCGGCGTGCGCCGGTGACCTCCAGGGCTCGGTGCTTTCCCCCATCCTTCTTCTCCTGTATATTAATGACATAATAAAATATATTAACGTAGTAATAAAACGTTTTGCCGACGACACCATACTTTCTTCGGAAATAAAAAAAACATTCAGACCATTTAAGGCTCCAAACAGCTATAAACCATATCTCGTATTGATGCAAGGGAGTGGCTCTCAAATGGGGGTCCACGGACCTTTTGGGGTCCGCAAAGGCATTCTAGAGGTCCGCAAAGCCCAGCTTCATCTGTCGAGCTCGGAAATAAAAGTTGTCTTTTTTCAGATTGAGAAGAAATGTTCCAATTTTCGGGTGAGGTTTTTAGTGTATATGTCAATAAGAGAAGTATACTTCACACTAGCCCTTAGCTTATCATGCAATGAGAGCCGCTCTAGTTGCCCGCTACATACAGCCTATCCAGAACACGCTTTAGTGGCTCCTCTCGCGCCGTCGACACGGAGTACGGCAGCCGTGAGCGCTCGCTCAGCTCACTACCCCTCGTCTAGTTCACGGCCACTCAAGCAAACCAAGGACGTCATGAAGGAGGTTATTTTTTGCTTGTTTTTGTAATTTTAATTTGCCTATAACTTTTAAAATAAAGCGAAATTCGAGAAAAGGAAAGTGTCATTAAGTTACTACGTTCAGTGCGCTCAGGTTTGGTGCACTTACTAAAACGACTAGTAAAAAACTGCGGCATCTGCGAGGACCCCTTTAAGTGTGCATCACGCGACAGTAAACTCCTAGCATATATTACACCATTTAGGCCTCTGCTTGAATACGCTTCTCCTGTCTGGTTTCCTTCCAAAAAAATACCACTTATAAATTGGATAGAGGACAAAAGACTTGCTGTTCGCTTGATTACCAATAGGTTTAGCTTCTCTGATTCGCCTAGAGAACTTAGCCGCAACCTAGGAATCCAATCAGTCGAAAAAAGAGCGAACCTCCCCAGACTAAAAACTTCAAGCTTTTCACTCTGGTGAAGAAGGAGACCAGCGAAGCTGTACTATGGTGGGACGACCTCAAGGACGACTTTAGCACGACCTCGAGGACGACGCCTAAAGGACGACCTCAAGGGCGGCGTCTAGGACAACCTCAAGGACGACGTATAGGACGATTTTAAGGATGACGTCTAAGACGACCTCAAGGACGACTTCTAGGACGACGCCTAGAGAAATCGAGCCTTTCCACTCTGGTGAAATCCAGATTGGAAAAACTGGAAAGGTTGCCGCCATCTATAAGTGACGGCGGCAACCCGACAATCGCCAATTTGGTTGTCTGGTTTCCGCCGTCGCTCATAAATGGCGGTAGCTGTCCAGGGTTTTCTGTCAACATTTATTTGGTGACCGACACGAAACTGGGGAAGCTAGCCCTTAACAGCTCCGCTGTATAATTAATTAGTCCAGTTTTCAAAATAAATAGCGCGAAGGTCAAGTACAAACTGACGGAACAAGTGCTAAATCACAACTGTCGTTTTATTAATCATGCAGAAGAAGAGAAAGATGTAGCGTTTCTCTCGTCTTTCTTTTCGGTATGAAAAACATTCCCATAATAAAATTGTCTGGATGGGAAGAGGAAGTTACTTTGAAAGAATTCAGAAATAACATTAAAAAAGAGGAGGGCGTTACGTTAAAAAAAATTGAGAATGATCAGAAAGAAAGGAAGAAGTTGTTCACCATAAACCAATGAAACAACTTCAAATGAGATAATTAATGTAATGAAGTTCTTTGTCAGTTTATGTCACTGATGGTGCACAGACACACGAGTTCTCCTTATCTTTTATGGTAATTGCCTCGTATAGTTCCCTTAATTTCTTCTCGCAGAACCTTCGAAGGACGTTTGTTTCTGTAAGTATTGGCTTGCAGTGACAGTCTCTTACGTGCACTGCTAGATGCCCTGATGGTGTTGATTTGAGTGACGCAGCGCGTTCACGTAACCTGGTGTTCAGGCACCGGCCAGACTGACCAACATATACTCTGCCACAGGTGAAAGGTATTTCATATATAACCTGGCTCTGGCAGGGTATATCGTATGTGTGGCGGTCGAAAGACCCAACAGATGCCAGTAAAGCAAAACATCGCCGTCAAGCATCAGTGCGCCTTTGCACGTGCGGAAGACCACTGGGGCATGAACACGCGCGTCCCGAGGCAGGCGCTCTGGCTAACCGCCCTTCCCATTCCAATGATCTCGGCGCTCGGTTAGCTGGCTCTGAATTTAAAATGATAATTAAATAGGTTTTTATTTTAGTAGCATGGACGTCTGCCTGTTTACTGTGCTACATATGAAATACCTTTCACCGGTACGTGAATACCAGGTTACGTGAACACACTGCGTCACTCAAATCAACACCATCGGGGCATCTCGCAGTGCACGTAAGAGACTGTTTGACTGCAAACCGATACTTACAGAGACAACGGTCCTTAGAAGGTTCTGTGAGAAGAAATCAAGGGAACTATACGAGGCAATGACCATAAAAAAAAGGAGAACTCGTTTGTCAGTGCACCATCAGTGGCACTAACTGACAAAGGACTTCATTACCTTAACCGTTGCCTTAACTTTCCTATTTGAGGTAGCTTCATTGGTTTACTGTGAACAACTTCCTCTTCCTTTCTTTCCGCTAATTCTCAGTTTTTTACGTAACGCCCTCCTCTTCTTTTACTGTTATTTCTCAGTTCTATCAACGTAACTTCCTCTTCCCATCAAGGCAATTTCATTATGGGAATGTTTTTATACAGAAAACGAAAGCGAGAGAGAAACGCTACATCTTTCTCTTCCGTGTGATTAATAAAACGACAGTTGTGAGTGAGCGCTTGTTCCGTCAGTTTGTACTTTACCTTCTCGCTATTTATTTCTAAAATGCATATCCAACTCAGACCACCGTACTATTTTAGTACAGTTTAATTAGTCTCAAATTGCTAATAATATGACGAACATAGGTAAGTCTAAATGCTTAATGCTGGGCAGAGAAGAACGACCCGCTCAAACCATGAAAACCGTTTAAAGAATTTTATCCCAGAAAATTTTGCTTTAAATATGCCGTGTGTCCTCTTGCCATCGAAGAGTGAAATAAGCTGCCAGAGCATGCTGTCTACGCTAAACTCTATTAAAGTCGCACTTCCTAAATCAACCACAAAGCATCGCACTGAACGGTTTTATACAGAATGCCGCCGACTTCACATCTACAACTCGAAATATAACGGACCAATGTGTAAGCTTCAAAGGCAAGAGGCCTTGCCTTCTTTCGTACAGCTAAGTAACAACCAGTTTATATTTTGATTTTCAAAAGATTTAGGAAGCCTATAAACTGAAAATATCGCCGCATTTTACGTTCGAAGTGTAGTCGCTAAGTTTAGTCCTAAATTGGAAAACCCGATGAGCAATCGGGTTTCCCCCGATTGGAAAGGTTAGAAATCATTTTGTTATTTCCAATGGAAACAAATTTATTTTTGCGATTACTACCCATTTGCATCAATCCAAAGATAAGAAAATTACTCAAAAAAGTAATCGATTACGAGTAATTTGACAACTTCTATTGCGCCCCGTACAATTTCTCCGCAGCACACTTGGGACAACCGGTGATGACAGTTTACTCGATTCGTTGCTACCGCACAGACTTGGGAAGTAATCCATCACAAGTAACGGATTACTTGTAATCCGTTACTTTTCCAGCAATTTTGTTATTGCCACGTGACTTTTTCGGAAGTAATTTGTAATGTGATTTCGTTACAAAATATTGGTAACGGATTACTTTAATTACTCGTTACTTTTTTTAAATATCAGCGTAATACAGTAACTAGAGCATTACGAGCAGAAAATTCAGCAGCATAAAAGAGAGCAAGTTGGACAAAATATAAAACATCAAGAAGGGGAGAATAGCGGAAAATAAAACATGATTCTTTGCATGACCGGTCAGTAGGGCCACTAGAAAAACGGGCAAGGCATGTACAACATACTACGAAAGACAAAGGTGAAGTAAGACGACACCGAGTAGGCTCTCCGTCGCCTTCCATCGTGTTTTTCTTCTCCCGGGCAAGAGAAAGCTCTTCGTGTTTATTTGTTTTTGTTTTTCACACTGTTTCACCACTTTCCAACTTCTTTGACATCTCACGCCACCTGCACAGGTATCAAACGCGGGTCCTTTCTCCCTCAATAGACCTGTTGCCGCCTACAAGCATCCTCGCTTGGCGTTCCACGCCCGCACGTGCAGCTCGCAGCGCTAGAGCGGAGCCTTAAACATGGCATTGCACTCTCGCTCGATTACGTGTTACATGATGTAGCCTCGCGTCGAGGGGTCGAATGTCTATTCGCTGGTTCACAGCTCGGCACACTGAGTACAGTTTATAGGCGTAGCCTCCGCGAGGGGTCGAATTCTTTGTATTCTACATGCGCTGCAGCATTCTAGCACGCGCATGGCACGACTGAAAAGCGCCCGGCGCGAGGCGAACTTGGCGGCAAAGAAGAGTGCTTCGACGGCCGGGGGAGGATACTTCTTTTGGTTTATTTGTCTGGGAGGTGGTCGGAGTCCATCTCCTCATTGTACAGTTAACTGTCAATATAAAGGAGAAGGGGGGGTGGGTAGGTCATCTAAGAAGGGCTGACAGAGAGAGAGAGAAAAAACACGTATAAAAGTGGTGTAATCCTCTATTGTTGTGTGAGACCGATGGCCAACACTTCTCTCGCTTTCTAGGCTTTCTGCTCCCCTGGCTCCACGAATATCGGTATGAAAGTGAGAACCAATAAACGATCGATAATCCGTAACCACCACTTTTTCTCTGACTAGTCGAGTTTTCGGTCATGGAGCGTCCGTCGTCCCCATGGCCTTCTCTTAATGAGAGGTTCGAAATTCAGGACATCAAGAAGAACGGAAACCTAGAATTTCAGTGCAAACTTTGCTTGCCAAAAAAGCACACATTGTCATCAGCAGGAACATACTGTAATCTACGGAAACACATATCAAGGTGAGCTGAGACACCTGCATTCGGCATTGGCTATACATTGTAACGTTAGATCTTAAGTTTTTCGTTTCTTATGAATAACAGGCGGAACACCCGGAGTCAAAGGGAGCTTTTGTAGATCGCTTCTTTAGCTCCGAATTTCGCAGCGGTGGTAGACGCTGCTACTGACCCTGCGCCACTATATTTGTCTGCACAATTCCGGGGATCATTTCAAGAGGCCGCAAGCTAGCGGGATAGCGGGTGTGGTTTCAGCTATCGGTGCCTTGTCAGCTCACAGGTGAACGGAATGCACCTACACTCTTTCTTTTAAATTCAATATTTTATTTTTACAAGGACTACCAGAATACGGGCGTATGAGAACTGAAAAAAGTAATGTTGCAGAACATTTTTGAAAAAAAAAAGCAAATTGTTTCTATTGTTTTTTGGATAAGTGTACAGAAAAAAGCAAGGTGAAAGTAATTTGTAACGTAAGAGTAAAGTCATCTGTTACATTTCAGCGAAAGTAATTTGTAACGGTAATCCATTACATTTGACTCTCGGTAATTTAGTAATTGTAATCCATTACATTTTTTAAGTAACGAGCACAAGCCTGCTACCGCATCACGTTGACATTAGAGCCTGGCCAGCCTCTCAGAAACTCCCGCTCGCCCTTACAAGCGCACATTTCACAACCAATGCTGAGTCCCCTTGGAAGGGACTCCCAAGCGGCTGATTGAACAACGCTCTTCGGCACACCCAGCGTGTTTCTGTGCCCGCGGCTTCTGTGCCCGCCACTCGACTTTCCTCCGAGGCTGAGGACCTTCTTTCCTAATCGCAGTCTGCGGTTTCACGATCTACACAGGCAGCTGCGAGAAGCGCCAGGAATTCGTGTCGGGAGCCGATAAATCAGTTAGGGACGGAGGGACGTGCCTGGAGTCTGCGCTGCTGACGGCGGAAATTGAACGCCGCCATTTCCACTCAGGCCTTGTCTCAGCATCGCCGACGACGTCGTAATCAGCTGTCAAATCTCGGCCCTCCCTCTTCCTCGCGGCCCCCTGCGAAAACACCGCAGGCTCGCAGACGGTGGCCAAGACGTCAGAAAAGCGGCCGACGATTCGGCGCCGGTCTGATTGCTGCTGCGGCGATGCCGTCGTTTTTGACTGCCGGCGCTAGCGGACTCCCAGACGGTCGAAATAAAAACAGACCTCGTATATACACTATATATGTGTGTGTGTTTTCATCTCAGGCACGGTTGTCGGGTCGAATTTTTAATTTTGATAAAAAATGTCTTGGCAGCATTCTTCAAATGAAAGACAGCGAAAACGGCAGGCTTGGAGGATTTTTTGTTTTCTTGGTATTGGCCATTGAAGCGGCCGAGGCGAAAACAGACGTTTCTTCAGGGTGTTGGAGATGGCAGCTTTTAGCACTTTGGGATTTTTTCACTTATCATTCTATTCAACTAGTACTCTTTGTTGCCAATTTCAAAATACTTTTTATTGTGCCTATCGAAATGAAAGAAATACATTGCAATAGTAAAAACAAAAAAAATTCGAACTGTTTTTTTATTACGTTTGGAAATGTTTGGCAATCATTGACGCATTACCTAGTAAAGCTATATTAATAAACTTGATATAAATTGAAAGCCTAAGCTTAGTTCTTGTTATTCATTAAAAAATCAAAATATTTATATCAAGGAACACATTTACTACATACATTTGAAATAACCAATCCTTCAAAAACATTGCAAATTCTGGATCGATTTTTTAAAAAAAACAGTTTTAAATTCCTACATTTTTAGTAGTAGTAGAGTACAACAGTGGCTTATTATAACATATGCATAGAAAGTGTAGTATATCGCACGTATGTCCACAATTAAAGCTTGAATCTCGTAAAATGTGCGTTTTGAAAGCGCCTACGCATGGACGCTATTAGGCCGACATTGTGGCATTGACAGGATTAATCACCTGATAATATACTTACCATCATATTTATTCATATATAGGATCGCATAACATAATTTTTATATCAGGTTGTTACAATACTACAATATGTAAAAACACAAAAGAGGCAAAACATAAAATGCTCGCCAAAAGAAAAATAACATATCAAAGGGTAAATATACATTTAGAAAGTGGAGACACATAAGGGACGATACAGACAGGACAATCTGTCCTGTCTGTATCGTCCGTTATGTGTCTCCACTTTCAAAACGTTTAAAAAGCACCAACACGCTTAACATTGTACAAATATACATAACGTGCAGAAAGAAGTGACAGTAAAACACAACTATAACAAGCAACACAAATATATTTTGTAACTCACAATTTACGAAAGCTTCGAAAACCTACAATTACTAAGTAATTGTTTGCACTGTGGGACTGCCGCTGAGACGATCATGGTATTGCAATTTTATTTACATGTGGGTACGTTTAGTTATCAAGCTTCATGTTAAGAACTTACGCTAGACTTCTTACCTGAAAAGTGGAGAAATATTAATTATTTAGTGTATAAAATGCATATCAAGCATGGTTGCCTAATGTCTCGCAAACAACCAACAACCACAGAAAGCTCCAAAGCAAAATGGAATATAAATTTTTAGCAAAACTATATATATATGTCAAGTTGAAGAAGTCACCGGTTGAAAGATATTATGGCAGACTTATTTGCTTTCAATTGTCAAAAATAGACTTAAAATATTTCCGCACAAACAAAAGCCGAAAAGTGTTTAATGGAGTAAATTGAAAATATTGACAGATCGTAAAACAAAAACTTAATTGGACAACTGTGTCTAAATGTTTCCGAAGTACGCACTGTGGTTGTCATTGGCACAAAACATGTCTTACTTTTCCGTGTTGAAATTTTCAGAGCTCTACCTAAGTTTGTGTTCAAGCGCGTCTTTGATAGATAACACACAGGACAGAAAGCAAGCGGTACACAACACGGAAGTGACGCTTCTCTCTAACACGAAAAGGTGAGTAAAGGAACAGTCAGAAACACAGAAATATTTTTACAGCAGAATATTAGAGGGCAGCACATTCACTGCGATACGGATTTAACGTTCGCACAGGTCAAATTCGGGCAATTCACTGTTGAAAACTTGAACGAAGCCGTCTCACTGCTGAGAGCCCACTCCCAGAGGGTCCAAGTGAATTCCTTTTTGGAACATGCTTTGTTTGTCCGCTTCATCGTCCCAGCATATCTGTCATGCTACTTTGAAGTTCTACAAACTTTTTATAATATGACGGGATTGTCCTCTCGGTTGTTTGCTTTTCTCCACATCTGATAGGATTGAATGCCCTTTGACGCCCCAATCTTCGCCACCCCTTCGACTCCCGAAAACGGGCTGTCTCCTCTGGAGTGACTGAAACAAGCACTATCCCCCTTGATTTTATGACTCACTCTTTCAAGAAGCACTATCCCAATATTTTAGGGCTCAGTTTCGCAACAAAGGGACACGCGTCGTTTATAGATTTCAACTCTGTTGTTTCCAAATTATGCATTGATGTGTTATGCTTGATAACACCGTCCACTCCTTCGCACGCGCTTTTTCCGTGCCCTGACGCTGAGTAGATGCACTTGGTGACAATTTTTTTCTTCTCGAATTCGTATTACTGGAAAGGATACTTGAAGTGGCATCAGAAATATAAATTACATCAGAAAACACGGCCAGCAGCTCCTTAAGTCGTTCCTCGAGCAATGTGTGTGCAAAGAGTGCGTGTGCAGAGTCGTCGCAAATGCCGTCACGCACCACTCCAAAGATTGCTGTTACCTTTGTGGTCATGGCTAGGCAAGTAAAGATCGTCACCATCTTGTTTTCCCAGTGGTAGCCTTGCATGGCATATTGAATAACACAATCCGCTTTGAGGCCAAATTCGAGGTGTAGTACCACGGCACGTAACTGTACATTCGCTTTTCCGACGCATATGGATCTTCGTAGAGCGCGTCTGATGTAAGAGTAAAGTATGTATCTTGTTGTCCACTTCTTTAACTCTTTAATTAAAGCTGTTGTCTTCAAATGTTTTATAAACTCCCCACAAGGCTCTTACAATGCCAACTCTAGCTCAGCTTCAGGTTCGATGCCTAATTTTTCAACAGAGATACATTTTCTCTTCGAATAAGGTTCAGATGTTAGCAAGAAGCAGTTTTCTGAAGGATTATTTTAAACGAAATCCTGAACATCTTCAAATGTCATGGCCTTTTCTGTGGCATTTGACAGAGGTGTGAGGCAAACTGAAAAGTTGGCACAGTACATGCACACACATTCTTCGTGAAGTGGACGTTTTTTAAACCACTTAGATCGACGAAAGCACACTTTCGTTTAGCCTATCTCTTATTCGGGATGGGCCACTTTGAATTTTTTGTACGCTTCCTTAATTGATCTTGTCATGAACCGCTTTGTGACATAGATTTCCTTTCCGTCAGCGTAACGCGACACAACATCTTTCTTACAGATAAAGTGGGTAAACAGGCGAGCTGGTCGATGCTACACATTCTTGAAAAACCGGAGACGACGGACGACGAAAAATGGACAACACACAAAAGTCTCAAAACGCAGCTACTAAACTTTATTGGCACAGTCGTTTATAGACCATCCCTCCTACGCGTCTTCCAAAACAGCACACGCTATACTGTGACCTTTAGCCAGGGTACATCTCGTCTTGCCCTCATTTCAAACCACCACACTCCGTTCGTACACAGCATTGCAAACAAAGGTCCATTGTCACAAACCCCAAGACGGACCCAACGCACGACACCTTCACAGAAACACCAACACCTAAGGCGCATAACGTACAGGGGCCCCACGCTGAAGCTAATAAACCGAAGCTCACAAATAAATTACAGCAGCAAATACTTGCGGGTCGCTTCGTCTAGTGTGATCGACGGCTGACTGATACAATTCCCAAGAGTCGTGATTCTGATCGTCTCCTTCAAAACTCCTTTTTGCACAATCTTTTTCTTTGCTCAAAACAACAATAGATCCCAAATCGGGCAAACAGTTACTGCACTCCCGCACATGTTTAGCAATCGCAGAATTTGGAGACTCGTTCTTAACTGCCCTCCTGGGTTCAAACAGTCTCTCATTCAAGAACGTTTTGTCTGCTCCACGTAGGTCAAACCACAGGCCATTGGAATATCATATACTACACCAACCTGGCACTCAACGGCGGCTTCTCTGTGCCGTTTTTGATAGCCCCGAGCCCCACCCGCGAACGGCTTAAGCGTGTTCAACATAAAGTCGGAAGTGAAAACTACCTTCACCCTGAACATTAGAGCAAACGCCAACAAAATTGTGCGAAAATTTATGGAAGAAAAGAATGCACACTACCCTCTCTGGTTTCTCCCTTTCTTTCCTCACGTCTCCTCTGAGTCTCATACACACTTCCTTGCGACCCCCTCCACAATATAACTCTTATACCCTGCCTCCTTTATGCGTGCCCATTGCCTCATAACAGCTTCACGTACTTTGTGTTGACAACGTTTTTTAAGCGTTTTCTAGCAGAGACATCACTACCCCTCGTTTAACCAATTTTGAATGACAACTTTTGTAAGGCGACAAAGCGTTTGTGGCTAGCTTTCCATATTCCCAGCCCAACCCGTCCACCGTGTTCAACGTAAGATCCAAATACTGCAGCACACCTTCGTCAGGCTTCTGACTGCTAAAGGTCAACTCAGGCGCTGCTAGCACTATGAAATCTTTGATCTTAGGTAGTGCCGCCTTCTCATCCGAATATATCAAAATGCCATCAACGTATCTCTTGATCATCTCTGACCCTGCTGGGAATGATTGTACCACTTCCCCCGAGGCCGAATCCAACGAAGCCAAATATACCTCGGACAACGCCTCGGACAACGCAGGTTTTGAACTCTGGACATTTCAATGTCCGGTCGGGTGTGCTAACAACTACATCACTCCATCTTGGCTTTTTGACGTTTCCTATCTCTCTTAATAGTGCACAAGGAACGAAATGCATCAAAGCAGAGGTGTTGTGGAGGCACACGCACCCGCGTGGAACAACACAATTTTAAAAAGGCGTCTTTACTGCTACGTGAATGCCGTCTTCACTATATGTTGCTTGAGCTCGGCCGACATTCAAGTGGCGAACTACCATCACCGTCTGGTAAGTAATTCACTAAAATTAGTTAATTACCTTTTTAATTATTCGTCCTATAGGCCATGTTTCAATTGTGATTTTGAAGGCAGTCGCCCTGGAGGGCTAGATCAACTTACACAATTTAAAATAGAAAAAAAAAACTTGTTCGGATATATCCGTCAACAATTTATCCATTATCCTCCGTTTCCGAAACTAAACTTTCAAGTGCGCCGGAAGTGCTGCCCGCGTGACGCCTGAAGAAGGGCCGGTTTCGTGTCGTACAAATCGTCCTGGCCTCATATCTGCCCCGCTGACAAACAATCGTAAATGAAGCTGTGTTTAGGCATGACTGATGCCGGATGTTATTGTTTTCTTTTCTTTTTTGTACTCTTCCCTTCCCCTGTTCCGTGTTCATCTCTGTTTTTGCACAGCGATAAACATTCAGTTTGAAGTCAGCGTCCTGTCTTTTTTTTCTTCGTCCTGGTCCTACGACTTTTAGCGCTGTTCCCACCAAAGAAGCTCCGAGGGCAGTGACGCAGGAAAAGCGAGAGCGCTGAAGACTGTCCCAACGAGTTCGCATACCACCAGAAGCACCTTGACAGCCGCAGTGCAGATTAGACCATGACGATTTGTACGTCAAGAAACCGTCATTTCTACAAGCGTCACGTGGTCAGCGCTTCCGGTGCCACTTTGAACTTTCAGTTTTGTAATCGGAGGATAGAAAGGGGAGACAGTCACGATGGATATATCCGAACCTGTTGCTTTTTCTTTAATTGTGTAAGTTGGTCCAGCCTTTAGGGCGGCTGTCTTCAAAATTACAATTGCAACATAGCCCATAAAACCAATAATAAAAGGTAATGAAAAGTTAAGAAAATCTTTTTAGTTCATTACTCACCAGACTGCGACGGTTTTTCGCCCCTCGATTGCCCGCCTAGCTCAAGAAACGTATAATGAAGACGGCATGCACGTAGCAGTAAAGATAGACATTTTTTTAATAAAATTTGTTTCCAATAAAATTATTATCCTGTAAACACACTCACACACACACACACACACACACACACACAAACAGCACACATAATAAAAAAACACACAACACACATATATATATATATAAATATATACAGTTTTTTTTCTATGACTGACAATAATTTAAAAAAAAGCCTGAAAGCTACCATCTATGCGGTCTGTGCAGATAGAGTGAAACGCCTATGGGGACATGGTACATGGTGCTAATCATAATACCTCTAAAACTATCCCCCGGAAAACATAAATTTAAACTTTCCTTATTAGGCTTTCGTGGCTTATTTTGTTGAATGCCGTCGAGAAGTATACAAAAACCACAGTGGTATTAATTGTTGTTCAATCCCATAAATAATAATTTATTTCTGCGCCAGAAGCCTCTGCAGAACGATCCTTTCTAAAGCCGAACTCAGAGTCCATTATTATGCTATGCTCTTCACAATATGAATAAATTCTTTCATCGATCATTTTTTAATAAATTCGAGAAAACTGGAAGAATTGATATCTGGTCTGCAGTTAGATAAATCATTTTGTCATCTCGTTTAAATAAAACGCTCACCTTAGCTAACTGCATACGTTTTCGAAAGACGCCACGTGAAAGTGAAATTTTATGCACGTGCTCAAGAGGAGAACAAGTTATATCTAAGATGTGATTAACTCGACAAATTTATAGATCATCGGCATCACAATAAGTACTGTTTCGGAAGGAATAAAGACATCCGATACAATTCGTGAGAATTTGTAGGGTTTCGAAATGCGCTTACACGGTTTTTCATTTTAAACATTCAAGACTGCGGTATTATGTTTGCTGTTTGCCAGTGATACAAAACGTTTTGAGAGAGTCAGCTGGTTGCATTTGTGATGTTGGCAGACCATTTCTTTAAGCTCTTGGGCACATTGGGTATGCTTCTGCGCACGACCAAGTAATGTATTCAGTCTTGGCCGCATAACGTCACTGTCTGCAGAAGTGTGCAAAGCATGTATGGGACGAACAGGCTTCGAAGTTGCTTGAGGCTTGTCTCTATGTCGTCATGTCGGCAGCGAATACCGTGTTTTTATTTTATG
This sequence comes from Ixodes ricinus, assembly GCA_037355805.1. NCBI lineage: Eukaryota > Metazoa > Arthropoda > Arachnida > Ixodida > Ixodidae > Ixodes > Ixodes ricinus. Next base: position 67,506 of record JAZHYW010027587.1, read on the forward strand.
ATGTAGGACTGCGCTTTTATGGTTCCTACTCGTGACGGCATGACTAGGATTATCAAATGTGAAGAAGCTCGATGGTGTTAAGCACGCCGGAAGCTTGAAGACATCGTGTTCATAAGACCACGCCGTCATTGTTGGCGGTGTGCGTTACTCTTATTTCCGTTTTTAAAAGCAGACCTATACGACGAAGGGTTCCGATTTTACTGAAATAGTAGAGTGCCCGATTGGCCCATCTTGGTTGCTCCCGTCTAAAGCAAAAACTACACCCCCCCCCCTTTTTGCGGTAAAAATATGATGTCCTCCCCCCCCCCCCCCCCCGGCCCCCTTTCCTTGAACGAAATTAATGCGGACGGCCATGCGGGCAAAATAAAGAATAAAACAAAACTGGGGATAAGAGACGCTGTGATTCAAGTGCCTGGCAGGCACTTGGTGTTTTCTATTCTTCACAAGAGATTTCGCTCATTAGGGAGTGGCATCGCATTCTCTGTCACATAACTGTAGCGCCAGCTACCACGAGCGAAGCGAAGTTGGAGAGCCATTTGAGTTGTGCTGTCCGACCGTTGTACACGTCACATCGTGTCCATGGTAGCGCATTAGACCTAGGATCGAGACGAGAACAAAATAGCTCTTGGTTCACAGCCATATAAGTCTTCATTCACAAAATACTTGCTGACTGTTAAGACAAAAATATTCTGCCGTAACTTGTAATGCCTGGTGAACGGGCAACAATTTATATTTAGCTGGAATTACAAAAATGGCAACTCAAATCGTACTTTTAATTTCAACAGGTATAGATTCGAAACTTACTCTGTTCACGTGTGATGGTGTGAAATCAAACTGAAATCAAAGTTTGCTCATACATTAAAATACTAAAATTGTCTATGCTCACTTCTAGTATCTGCTATGTGCTAGGACCGTGATGTGGCGCATTAATTATTAATAAATAGACTTAAATTATGCAGAATAAAATAAAGTATAAGCTGTGAAATAATATATAATTAGTGCCTGGTCCTCAGCGAGATGTCTTCTGGCATCCTTTAGTTTCTGTACTTCTTGCATGAGGTGTCCCCGCCCGCTTTTCCGCATTCCGAAATTCGCGTTACAAATCCAGCACCTTTTTCCTTTTAATCCCGGTTAAAACTCACCATGGATTTTTGACAGAGCCAGATTCCTAGTTCCTGCAATTCAACATAAAAAATACTACCTGGAGTTAACATGCCAAATAATTTGATGTGCTTGAGGATAACAGCTATAAGCAAGCAATCAAATGTTAGACTAATATAATGTCACACCATCCCCAGCAAAGGTGTACAAGCTCAGCACTACTTAATATACGTGCCTCACTGTTGCTCTAAGGGCCTTGCTCGACGTTTTCGAAAACGACTGGGGAAGCTATTTGGGGAACTAAAATAGGAAATTATTTGGTGTTTCACTCATAATATCAGGAACATATCAGCCAACAAATAAACAAATGTAATTAAAGAAAGCAGGGCACTACAGCATATTATATGGCTTTTACAATCTATTATATATTTTATGAGGTCGCTCACCAGCTTGTTCGGATCACAGGCAGCCTAGTGGAGCACCGACAGTTCCAAGAAGAATTTAGAAACGAGGCACCCTTTAAAAGAAATCTGCTAAATATTCGCACTCGAAAAAGCTATAAGACGATTACCTCATCGCTTGTGGGCATCTCCTGCACCAGTTGCAAAGGCTCATGAAAAGGTATGTAATGGTGCTTTAGTTGCATTAATTACCCACCAAGTCGCAGCAGATCGCTATATTGTGATTGTTTTATAGTAAGCTCCCTGCATTAATTAATAAATTACCTGGGCGTCCACTGACTGGGGAGGTTCCAGTCGCCTCCATGAGCAGCTAAATGAGATCACGTATATACCTAGAAGTACAAACACTACAGCTTGAAGTCACAAATAATGATTGGTGTCTGTGTATATTTTGACAGAGTGAAGTTTGTCCTTAAATGAGCTGACGGGTCTCCGCTTTGGGTTAGCAATTTAGCCAGTGCAGTTCGGTGGCCAGGTTGGGGTTGGTAGCGCGCATCACACAGTAGCGATTCACGAAAGCGATAAGATGCTCATCCAGATCGAAACAGGAAGGCGTGGATATTGATCCCAGGATTACTGGCATCTGCAGCGCGAACTTTTGCTCCATCTGCTTCTAGCTAACATGCGCCAATCAAGTCAGATACGCAGAATAAAACCAGCGTACGGTCAATTACGTGACAAGCAATGCGCTATCGTACGCGCACTTAGGAAACCTGATATAGTGATATGACGAGATGATTTCCCAGCGAGCTAGCGGCAAGCCTGTACCGTAGCAGTCAATGAACGTATGGTTGTAAATACTACGCATCCATTATACCTTTTTCTCTGGTTCCCCTTGAAAGAGGAGCTCTCCGTCGCGGGTTCTTCGGCTTGCGGGCAAAGATCGAAGACACGGCATTTCGTTCTAGCTTGCGTTTCCCGTCGTTCCAGCGTTCAGAGAACTGATCTTCGGCGAAATGATCCTACGAAAATCGCATTTGTGTGTCCGTTCAGTGCTTCAAATGGTTACATCAATGATCGCAATAATGTAACTTACCTACAGCCTTGTACAATAGGTGGGAGTGAAGCCCTTTCTTCTGACCGGCGAAAGCCACAAAAGTCGTCGTTTGCGGTTATCTCGGCCTCCGTGATACGATGTGAAACGGCATGAGGCCGTTTCACAGCCTCATGCCGGTTACTACACTCGAAATAGTAATACCTTAACACCTGGGCCAATTTAAAGCGCTCGAAATGTTGCGAAAATAATGACTACCGACACCATGCCAATTCTGCCAGCGCGAAGACTGCAACCGTTCGCGAAAGCGCGGGAAGCTTTTGCCCAGGTGATCGCTGTGAGCCAGTACGGGCGCGCGGGTGATCGGCGAACTCAAAGATCAATAAATGACGCTACTCTGCTCCCTATGGGAGCACATACAGTGCCGGTAGGTACAGCATGTCGACGTACGCAAAAAACATCGTCCAGCTGGCAAGTTCACATTTTATCATACTCGCTTCCAAGCAATAGTATGCGGTTCCCGAAAAAGCGTGTTTGGCAGAGTTTGGCGTTTGTTTTCAGAGCTCTCTAAGAAAGCACCTCATTTTAGTCTGCGCAATGCCTGGAGACGGTGTTTTTTTTTTGTTTTTGTTTCGCGGGTTTGTCGCGTAGGGGGCACAGAAAGGCCTGGTGCCTGACAAAGCCCCTGCCCCTTAAAGTTCAGCAGCTCAAAATAGTTACATAATAACTGATTCTACAAAACATTATACAATTAAAATAAAATAATAAAAAAGTCAAAGAAACAAAGAAAAATAAACACTACATTCATTTGGTACAAAAAAAACAATTTAAACGTCAGTAAGTGTTGGTCGTAAAAAACCGAAGCCAGAAACGACGAACAAAAAACTAGAATGCAATCTTATATACCTCCGTCACGTCAGCATCAACAGCAAGCTCAGATGACGGTATACAATGGAAACATATCTTTGAAATTAGCTATACCTAGTGATTATGTTCTTCGTGCAATACACTATCCAAATGAGAATGCGATTTCACTGCCAACCAATAAACTTCTGCAATTACTTTTAAAACCAGGAAACGTGTTGTTGAAGTTAATGTTCGGATTCGTTCTATTTAAAGTTTTAGTTGTTTGAAAAATTAAAGTCTGTTGGCCATAGTTGGTTCTTATGGCCGGCATCCTTCACTTCGTGTTTCTCAACAGATATGCACTTAGGCTGTTTGCTGGTGTGGTCTAAAGTCTATTTTTATATATCCATTCTAAAAGTCTGAAGTAATATATAGTACTTAATATAATGTATGATACCGTGTCAATTACTTCTGTATTAAATACTTTCTTAACTTCCTCTCATAGAAATGAGAGCAAAACAACAGCACTAGCTAATGACCCTCAGCGACACATTTTACTACCTATTTATGTTTATTGAATTACATCGCCTGCAATCTCGGCCCAGTGATTGTGGTCCCGTTGGTCTGAGGAGGCCAGATGGATGGCAAAGTAACAAAACTTTTTAGCAGCGAAATACTCAAACGTGTCGGCGATTCATTAATTGACAAACTTTTATCTTCGAAACAATACCTCAGCTTCTTATTTTGAACCGCATACATTACGATGAGAGTCCCACCGTTTGTCCTACTGCATCTGCCATGTTGAAAGGCTCTTTATTCCCTCTTCACGTCAGCTCACGTGGCCAGAAATCGTGAAAATTTCACCAAACTTCTCCGGAGTTCTTACAAAATTTGCACACGCATGCACTACTTCGTCGGCAAATCGGTCGAGGAAAGATCATTTGCTTGCGAAACTGTATCGTGCTGAATCACGATGCTGATAGCTGCCATGTTGTCATCTATACATGCCACGTCTTGTGTGACGCAGCCTGTGTGGTACACTGTGCTATGGCTATATATTGCGATGCAAATAAACTCTGTCCAGCTCCGTTTGTGGGAGCCGACAGTGTCAGTCTGACTCTCTTATGGGCCGCATGCCGACGGATACCTCGTGTCAGAAGTGGGATGGGCTTAATTCCATCTTTGCAAGACACGGAATTCCAGTCGAAGTGTGCACGGACGGAGGCCTTCTGTTTTTATGTCACGAATTCGCCGCGTTCGCGAGCAGGTATATGTTAAACACATTACGTCTAGCCCCGAGTTTCCCCGCTGAAACTGCCTCGCTAAAAGAGAGTCCAAATAATCAAGAAGTTTTTAACGAAGACAAGTAACGCTTGTCTTCTTGTTAGGTTCACTAGGTTATCGCTCTTTCTCTCTTAGAAGATGGTCGATCCCCAAGAGAACTGCTGCCGGGCAGACGTCTGCGTTCGCGACTGACGGACTTTAGCAACCAGACGCCGTTTTCCATAAAGAAACGTATCGCCAGATGAAGACTGCAGGGCCGTCACTATACTCGCTCAAAAGCTGCGCAGGCTGTTCGGTGAGGAGTAAGGTCTCGGCTCAAAAGCTGAGGTGATTGTAACTACCGGCTCTCAGATCGCCCAAAGTGACAACAGAGAACGGAAGGATACTGCGGCGCAATCGTCAGCATCTTCTGGCAACGTCAGAGGCCTTCAACCGAAAGTTATCAGGCGAGAGCGACGTCCATGGCTACAGAAATACCGAGAGAAGTGACGTCAGCCAGCGACGGCTGTTCCACGGCGTCTGGGTTACGGAACCAACTTTGAACAATGTGTTTAGCAATGTTTTTGGGTATCACCCGTGCGTTGTGTGTTAATATTAAGCCTTGTGGCCTAAAGAAAGGAGGATGTATCGTGCTGAATCACGACGGTGATAGCTGCTGTGGTGTTCTCTATAGATGACGCTTCCTGTACGACGCAGCCTGTATGGAAGTTGCGCTTCCCAGTTCTGTTCGTGGAGCCGAATCCGTCAGTCTGACCATTTTATCGCCCGCGCGCCGGCGGACACAAAAACGACTCACTAAAACTCCCTAAGTACACACCCAGACATGCGTATCAAAAATATACTTACAATTGCTCATCAACACCACATAAAAATCATTCAATGACCCTTTGCTTGGCCAGCTGAGCCACACGCAGTGCCTTGCAGGGCTCAAAACGAAACCCGTGAGCCAGCCGGTGCGGTGACCCAGGGCCCGCCGGTAGTGTTCCGATGCTGCCTTGGAAAAGTTGAAATCCAGTCCTCTGATGCCATGGTCCCTCCCTGGAGAGGTGGTGTCCAACAGCCGAAAACACGGTACTACTTGGGTGTTTCGATGCACCCAAGAAACCTTGCTCCGACAATTACGACAGAAGGTTTGAGTTATGGAGAAACTGGAACATGGTTTGGGGATATTCCGTGGACTAAAACGTTTCCAAGGAAATATGAAAACTTTAACTGATTTGCATTCTATTATACAGAGGCAGTTAAAGTCCTTGGAAATATTACGATCGTTTGACAAGGAAGCAGAAATTAACAAGTTTGTTAATATGGCCTATAACATTTAATGAAGTAATCTGTAGAGTCGTGGAATAAAAACTACAAGAGTTCAAGAAGTTTAATTACTGCTTGTTGATATTTTATGACTGTCATCTAAAATATTCCCGGGTAATATTTCAATGTGTGTTGTTGTTCAGAGTTGTTTCTGAACATCCGCAAATCATTAACGTCCAAAAAACTCAGGAACGAGTTGCAGTAATACCCCAGTTTCTTCCTGTGCAAAATGTTTAAAAAACAAAACTGATTGGTTATTTTTCTATCTCTCTCATTACCTTCCAATGGCGATAGACTTTTCCGGCTTCCAGTCTTTCGTTTGAGAGCTCTCGTGGCATCATCATGTCTGCATGCAATCGCTAGTGTTTAATAGATTCTCACCAGCGCTGCAGTATTGGCTACTCCAGCAAAATCGACGCCGCGTAGCGGCAACGCCGAGAAGCTCAGGAGAGGCGGTCGTTTCGGCTCTGTCGTCTGCTATCGTTGCTTTGATTTCGTAGGAAGCATAGAAACAAACATCGTTACCAGTAATTTATTTTATGCTTCCGCCATGTCATTCCTAAGCACTGACTAAAAAAAGGTTTCTACCGTCGAAAAATTGCTTTGCTTTTATATGTAACACCGATTTTACGCTGAAGTGCAAGACATTTATGGTGGTCCGCGTGCCGAACGACGAAAAAGACCTCCTTTCATTCGCCATTTTGCCTGCCCAGCGCGCCCCCTATAGTTCGTGGAGCCGCGAATACAGAGATCGTGAAAAACGAGAATTATCCGCCTGCTTCGAGCCTGCCGTCGCGCAGTGTCCGATCCAATGCACTCTCGGAAGACCGATTCTAGCCCCGCAAGACTACGCAGCAGCTCAGCGATTTCCTTTGCCGAACGCAACATATTCCATTTTCCGTATTTCACTTTAGCGGCGTCAGCAAACTTATAAATGCTCGCTACACCGTAAAACTTTGCGCTAATAATGTGACATGCGGTGATTCATTCCGCGTGGACGCCGTAGAATCGACGACGAATAGACGCATGGTGAGATTCTGATCGCTACTTTCAGCCTCGACGTCGCTCTGGCTGCAAAACGTGAGCCCTAGCTGAGATGGTCGTCGTCGATACTGAAGATCGAAAGGCAGAATCGGACCAAGTTAATCAGGCATAACAAGTTGGTGATGGCCACAGGTAACAATGATCAACATCTCCTTGTATCTACTGTTTACACCGAGCCTACTAACCCCAACTGACCTTCAAACTTAGAAGTATTTTCAGGTCTGCGCTTACTTCTTATCGCAATTACCGGGCCAACGTTTGGTCTACGGGCCGGTGTCGTCTGAAAGAACAGACGACAAGCAGGAATGTTTGAAAGAGCAGACGACAGTTTGAACGATCAGGTGGCCGTTTGAACTTGAAGACGCACTGAACGTAGTCCGCAGATGGTCCGTACAATTTCGCGGTTTTCCCGCGTTCATGTTGGAACAAAACAAATGAATCTGACGACCTCAAGTATTCTTGGATTCAACCCAAGGTGCTTCCCGCACAAGTAATCGTTGTCCGACGGCGTCTAAAATTTTCTTTTACGGCACCTATCCATGTTTTCGGACGAGCCGAGCAGGCAGAATGCACATGAAATCTGAACTAGCTTCAAACCTTTCCTGACTGTTTTGGTACAGCGCAAGTCGAGACGTTTTGACGAAAAGGGCGAGGTTTTGTCTGGTTTCTTCCAAAACATCAAAGGAAATCACGTCCCGCTAGGTGATTTCTGGGGCCTTGCGCCCACAGCCCCAGACCGGAAGTTCGCCCGACGCGCCACCACCGCGCCGTGGCGTAACAGAGCTTAGTTCGTGTATACCCAAATTCAGTTTCCCCACTGGATTTAGCGGGAAAAAATGACGTCAGATGACTTCGTGTCACGTAACCTTTACACAAATTCAGTTTTCCCGTTATATTTAGCGGGAAAATCGACGTCACGTGACCTACACATAAATTCAGTTTCCCCGCTAAATTTATCAGAGTTATTGAAGTCACTTGACCTGATGTCATGCGACCTATACACTAATTCAGTTTCCCCGCCAAATTTAGCGGGAAATTGGTGACAAGCATTGCATATCGGTGCAGCCACGAGGTGCAGCTATCGCTAAACGCTGGGGATACCAGATCGTTTCACGTATCCAACAGAGTTGCCTAGCAATTCGCCGTACTTTTGTTTTTCCAATGCACTCAGCCGAATTTGAATTCCCGTGGATAACATGCGACGCGCACGAAATATTACGTTTCCGGAAAGCGAAACCGTGCACTCACCTTGTCGCTTGTTGAGGCACGTAGACGACTTCGGCACAAAAACGAAGGTGTCTCTGGACCACGCTCTCGTCTCTTCTGGGCCTGGCGTCCTGCCCGAGTTGATCTGGCTCGCCCGGAACTAATAACTAGAGCATACAACGAAAGTTCGAAAAACAAATCGCGGGTTGTTTGTTGCATGCAACAGCGGGCAACTTGTAACCTATGACGTCACAGACAAAAGCAACTAAAACAAGCAGTGATGTCATGTGTCGCGTGACACATGTCAGTGACTTTGTGACCTCATCACGACAACAGTAATGAGAAAGTGCGGCTTCTAGAGGCTCGTCGCAAAAAGTCATGTCAGATTGGCTTGGCTTTCTAAGTGTCTTTTGCTAAGGCCGAGCTGTGGCGCCATCTAGATTCCAAAAATATCTTAAATCAAAGATAATATATCCACTGTGATACCCTCTTAATGTAAATCAAAGTATAGCTGTGCAGCAAACAAGTCAGAGCAGAAATGTCATGTTCACATCATTCACATCAATCTGCCACGAATGTAATTGACTCGTAATCTTCACTGGCTTCCCTTCAGTGGTTGATTTACGTAGGCTACTTTGACAATTGACGTCTGAAAACCCGCCGCTGTGATGACATCTTCGTCTTTGCCGACAGAACATCCGAACCCGCCTTCGATTGCCCAAATTGGCAGCTTTTGTAGCCACTTCGCCACTCGTGTACACTGCTCAAAGCTATCGACGCCGTACATGACCACCACGATGGCTGATTATATGTCATGAACGTAATCGCGTAGCCAACACACTAGCGCAGAGCTAACGTGCCACCCAGGATTGCTGCGCTTGCTCGACTGGCTACGATTCTAAAACCAAGAAGAATAAAGAGTGACTTACTCAACAAATCAAGCAGACGCACCACATGATGCGCCCGTAACCCACACGGCGTTTATTTTAGCTTAATATCGAACTGACAGCAGACCCGATCGACGTGTAATGAGAGACGACTCCGTCAGCAATCAAACCACGACCCACTGGCACCGAACACATTCCGTACACCACCAATGTGGCTCACTACTATGCAAAATAGAAAAACGAACAATAATATGGAAAAACCTGTAATTGTGTTCACAAAACAAGGTATCTATTTTTACGGTTAAAGTTTATTAAAAAATAAAATTCTTTCGGCATCCTCTTCTATATAGCAAAAGGCTATCATTCAGCAGGGCGTTTGCTTGCATTCCAGCTCGTAGAATTGCTGGGGTGGCTTCGCAAGTCCATATCTCTTCTTTTGTTGTCTGAACTCGGGACGCGTATGAACAGCACACACAAAAAAACGTTCTGTACCAATATAGCTGAATTTTGGCTTTGAATTGCAGACTAAACAGGATTTTGGATTACGAAACATGATTGCCAAATGTGAGTCCCGAAATATCACGCGTGATCGACGAGAAACCGCCATCCTCATCTCGGTATGTCAGAACTGGGTAGTTCACGAACCGCATCCGCTCCACGAACGCAGCTCAACCGCCAGTGTAATGACGCGTTCACACTGGAAGCGGATCCGCAACCGCGAAGCGGATCCGCGCGTTCTCAATCGCAAAGCTGCTGTGATCGAGCGGCTGAAGCGTGTTTTTGCCAACAGCGGCGGGACCGATTTGCCCCAACCGCTTTGGCAAAGTGCAAAGCGGCAACCAATTGCAACGCGGCGCTGACGTGACGTCGGTGCCTTTCGAAACAAGATGGAACTTTTCGCTGGTGAGGCGCATAAATGCTGTATTCCTATAGCGTTGCAGCAGACAAATCAACGAAGAAACGTGATGTTCACGTTCGTCACTTGAATCCGCCGCGAAAAGAGTTGACTCGTAATCTTAACGGTTCTCACTCCGCTGATTTGGTTCGGGTAAGAGTTATTTTATTATTCGAGTTGTCAAAGCCCGTTGCTCGCTGCCTTGTTAGTCTTTGCCCGTCGAAGGTCGGAACCCGCCCCTCATCGACGGGCATGACAGCTTTCGATACCCACTAATAGAGTCGCGCGAACTACTGAAAGCTTTCGACATCGCGCATGACAACCACGGAGGCCAATAGAAACCCGTGAGCCTAATTGCAAAGCCAACACACTTCCGCGGAGCTGGCACGGTGCCTACGCTAGCTTGACCTGTAACGTTTACTACTACCGAAAGGTATAAAGGGAACCTATTCAAGAAATAAAGTGTACGTACGAGACGATGCTGAGGTAATCCATACGGCGTTTATTTGAGCTTAATCTCAAGCAAAGAGTGGACTCGATCGACGCGCGAGTGACGGCAGGAGAGTCTGACATCAACGAAACCACGACCGGCTAGCACCGAACACGCTGCCCGCACCACGGGCCACCAGTGCCGCTCACTACTCCGAAAATGATATAACGAACGACGAGATGAAAAGTGGCCCTTTATCCCGAAAACCAGGTCAGCTATTCATGCGGGAAAAGTCGACTTCGAAGAAGGGTCGTGGGCGTTCTCTTCCGAGTCATCAAGGCGAGCCTAGCTGTGCTTTGCTTGTGGGCGAAGTCGAGGGAATCGCAGCGGGTTTTGCGGGTCTATGTCTCTTTTCGCGCTGCCCAACGATACTAGAACCACTCAGTTGGGAAACTGCCATAGAGCCTGCTTTAAAAAAGTGGCTCCGATCCGTACTCGAGAACCGAGCTAATGGCGATCGCAACGCCGCTATTTCTCCCGCAGCGTCCACTCTGGGAACTGCACTGCTGCACGTCGAGTCGGGTAAGGGCCGGTGGCGCCATCTCGCGGGGCCATCTCGCAGTAGCTATGTAAAACAGCTTTTATGTTTCAACTCGTCGCTAGAGGGTGGCGCTGTTATCGTATTTAGCTCGGTCTCGGTGGACGCCAGCGACCCAGGTTTCAAGGGTGAGTTTCCCAACTGAGGGTTTTAGTAACCATGGCGCTGCCTGAACCCGTGATGCGTGCGAACAGCCCGAAGAAAAATCGGCAGTGTGCCAAACCATCTAAATTTTGGCTTCGGATCGTGGATTAAGCTGGATCGGATGGATGAATGAATGAATAGTGATGACTATACCCTTTTTAATGGGCGACAGCTTGCGCCACCTAGCCTAAGATTCCGTCATCCCATCTTTTTTAATGTTATATAAATTTTGTTTTAATACAACCCTTCCCCATTTAAAGTGTTCTCCATCGCTTATTTGTACCTCGTATTTTTACGCCTCCCTAGATCTTTTCCACCAATATTCCAATATTCTCTTAGTTACCGCAATTATTTGCCTATCCACTCGTCCATCCATGTCTGCGAATCCCCAATGCCCCTCCAGATTCATAGTCATCCCCCCAAGAGGGTGGTACGAAGCCCAGTGCACCTTAGAATTGCATGTTCTATAGTTTCCCTTTCGCGGTTGCATACGTTGCATAGAGCTCTATTTCCAAGAATTTAGCCCCATATTTGAGATTGGAAAACAGGGTTGCCAAACGCAAGTCTCAAAAGATCACGCGTGATCGGCGAGAAACCGCCAACCGCGTCTCGGTGTGTCTGAACGGGACCGCTCGCGAACCGCATCCGCAACCGCTTTGCAAACGCAGCTCAACCGTCATTGCGAATACGCCATAAATGTGCCATTAAGGCTGCTCTGACGGTCTGTCTCTCGGTTTTCGAACATCGCTCCCTCACGTTGCCGTCGTCGTTCGGCAGCCGACGTCGTTTCGCCAGAACAGCCAGCCAGTCGGGGTCGCAGACGGCGCCGAAAAATCGCTCCATCTCGGCCGGACGGTGGCCCTCCCTCTTTCCGCCTGTTCGAATCCCTGCGTCGTCGGCCGTGACACCCACCAATCTCTTTTAAATTCCCCGGGAGCCAAAGTCGAGAGCATCCTCTTCGGACATCCGCGTTTTTCTCACAGGGCTTCCTTTCCTGCAGGCGGTGCAAGTCGTATTTCCGGGCTTGTGTGTTTCCATCCTGCGCAGATCGCCTTGTCCCTCCTCTTGTCCGCCTTCCCCTCTACTATTCACCCTACGGCACTCGGGCCAGCGGCGGGCCGGAAAGACCCCGTTTATTTCGAGAGCGGTTATGTCGATATTTTGGTCTGGGACAGCGCCTGGTGGTGTTCAGTGCGCGCTGTTCTCTTTCCTCTAGCCAGCGAGGAAAGAAAGTCCACAGTGTTGAAGCCGCTTGAAGCCCGCTGCTTTGTGCGGCTTCCAGTGCCTTCTAGAAGTGCCCACGAGGCACTTTTTGTTTGCCGCCTATTTCGCGCTCCAGATGTCTTTTGCTACAGTTTGTGCTGTCAGAGCGTGGCCGCGCAAAAATTTATATAAGCGGCAGAAGTAGCAGATGGTTGTCCAGTTCCTGACGAGCGAACGGGTTCGCACCATCAAGACACCTGGACCTGTGGAGAGTAGCGGCCAATCAGGCTTCCGCGACGTCAAGGCACGTGGTAGTGCTTGACGTCAGACATGAGCCACTGAACGTTGGCTTTCACTTTCTGTCGTCGGAAACATACAACAGAAATCACTAAAAGAGATATTCAGATGTTGTTATCTGCACAAACCGTAGAGAAATCAACCTATTGTTTCTCATAAATAACAGTTTTGGGATTGAAAAAGGAAACTCGCGAACGCTCGGTGTCAGCACGCGCTTGACAGCAAAGCACACAGGGGACGTCGGTCGTGTAGCCTCACGTCCCAGTACGAAATTCTTCTTTCAAATTGCGAGCTAAAACTTACTTTTTCGTGTAAGGTTCGTCAAAATATTAGGCACTGGAGAAACTCAGCCATCTGCGTTAAATCTTTATCTCCATCTCTTTATTCTGTCGTTCTGCCCATTAAAGGGAACGGCGACGAGCCCAAGTACGAACCTAATATCGCCACCTCGCCGTCCCCTTCCAGCATGATAAGCTTCGTCTGCTATGATTCGCATCAACTTGGCAACGAAGGGGTTTTATAAGGGCCAACTACGAATGCCGCGTCTGAAGCCCACAACGGCAGACGCCATCTTTCGAATGCCGTCTGCTATAGTGAACGCGGCAACGCTAGCGCCAAAGTTAGAAGGACCGTTGTTGAGGTCGGCGCTGAGAGCGGGAAGCGGTCGACTGGCGAATCCATATCATTTCCTACGAGGCTTGGTGCACGCTGGGGTATGAGACTAGAGTTTTCGTAAATCGTATACGCTGCGGGAATCGGGCCCAACGCTTGCGTGCTAATCCAAGCTTCGAAGTGACGGCACGTGCTCCCGCTAGTAAAGCGAAGCTGTAGCGGACGGTCTACTAAATCATAACCAATTTACCCTGAGCTGAGCAGAGCGGAACCAAGCGAGGGCTGACCGCGCTCAGCGCAGTCTGATGGAAGCCTAGCTTGGGCCGAAGATAGCGTTTCCGCGTCGGGGGCAGACGGAATTCAGAACATGGCCTGGCTGTTGCCGGCTTCAGACGCTGCATACGCGTGTGCATTTCTCTACATTCGGTGGGTATAGCCCGTGAACTTTATCTTGCAGGAAAGAATGATGTGAAGAGATAAGGTGCGTACTTGGCCATCGAGGACAGGACCGCTGTTCCACCATATGCTCCAATATTAAACTGAAACACAGAAACGCGTCCAAGTTGTGCGCTTTGTCGGATATACAAAAATGCTCTACACCGCAAGAAAAAGGGTGTAAAATGGTGTATTCCTACACCCTTTGTCCCATATAATACACCCCAAAACTTCAATTCGACGTACACCGCCCTACAGTCGAACAGACGGCCCAAAATTTTACGAGGGGCTTGATAGCCGTGTGGTACAACTTATTAAAATAGCTAATGTACGTTTTACTGACTACAAAAAAATGATCGGGGTGTTCTTGGCCCTACTGTAAAAACTCGATGTTTTCTTTATGTGGTCTTTGATACGTACTTTAGCTATTTAAAAAGTTACATCGCACCATTATCAAGCCTCCTCGTGAAATTTGGGGCCGTCTGTTCGATTATAGTGCTCTGTACGTCGAAATGAAGTTTTGGGGTGTATTATACGGGACAAAGGGTGTAACAAAACACCCTTTACACCCTTTTTTCTTGAGAGTGTACGTGCCCTATATCTTCTACACTGAGTTGATTTGGTGGGTTTTGATGATGCCAGAAAATTTATAATCGAAAACAAACCTTCAAATTCAGTAACACAAATTTTAAAAGAAGCTGGAGAAGGTTCTTGAAAACAAAACAAAAAAACACGAGTTTCATGTGAATTCTAGCGTACTTTCATCCCGTGAATTTTATTATCACAAGAATTTAATACGGAACGCATCTATAGACGAAAGATAATCTAAATAATCAACCACTCGGTATGATCTCATACACAGAGGTTGCAACCGCCTTGAGTGTGCAGCGTTTTTGACTTCTCGGGTAAGACTGGCGAAAGTCGCGGAAATGCTGAGATTTCTGTATGCTACATCATGATTTTCTCCTCCCACCTAACCCGACGGCAAGTAAGGACTTTTGCGCTTTTTTGAAAGCGCTGTTGTGGCTACTTGGCGCATCAATCTTTAATATAATTTTAATATTCGTAATCCTCGAAAACAAATAAGAACAATAAAGTTTTTTTTGTTTTTTTAAGTAAGAAACAGTTTTAGTTTCCTTAGAATTTGTAGACAATAAGTAATAAAAACTACTGTATATTTAACGCCATTATATTTAATTCAAAATATGCCCTTCGGCAGGCACCAATAAGACAATGCTTTTTCTTGCTTTCCAGTGAGTACTTGTCTCAAGAACGATTTGGCTCACGTTCCGAGAAACAGCCTGTGCTCACCAGCAAGGCCTCACAAGCCTACGGGTATGGGCCTGCGGCCTTCTCTAATGGCTTGACTCTTCATTGTCTAATAAAGAATACAATTATAAATAAAAGTCCCTCTTTCGCTATTTACACGATGGTGAGATGCTCTCACCAAATCGTAGCCCTATTGTGAACTCGCGGCCAGATAAAAAATGGCCGATAACGGTGAAATCTGTGCCGCCAGGTCAAAAATTTACCTAAAACATTCTCGCTCTGACCTTAACCAAAATTAGACCCCAGGTGGCGCTGCGTCCCAGGGCTGCAGGCAGGCCTTGGAATAAAAAAGCTAGTAACATCTCTTTTCCCCCTCGGCGCGCACACACTTTGTCTCTAATTTTTTTATCTCGTACGCGCCGCCATCGTGGTCGTTCAAGGATAGGAGGAGGTATTTCTCAACACCTTCTAGATACCAAAGCCGGAGTGCTGATAGATATGTCGTCATCAAGCAAAAGCCAACACTGGTTACAGTTTGGACACAGCGATTGCGTCGAGGTTCCGGCTCAAACTTGATTCGAAGCCGAACACTGACGCAGCACTCGTTTCTAATCTGTGTCCAGCGTTCACCTCCGCTGGTGACTCAAAACTGTCAGCACTACGGCCTTGCTTTCTAGGCGGTGTTGCATTTCTACTCACGGCTTAACCGCAAGTGAGAGTATAGTTGGATGATAAAATACGACCCAGCCGTTTACTTGCAGACTAAAAGCGCATTTTCACGGTGCACTTTCTGGATCTGGATGGATGAGTTGTGAAGAACTCCCCCTGAGAACCGCTACATGCGATTCTTAATTTGGGCCGCTCGTAGCCCGTGGATCCGGGCCACGAGGCGGCCTCCAGGCTACAGCTGGGTGACTGGTGCGCGACCGAAAAATCCTGATCGCTCCTGGTATCCGAACCAGGGACCCTCCATTTCTGGTAACGCGCTCTACCAACTTATCTAGTTAGGGTTTAGATCTCAGTAGAGCAAACGGATTTTATCCAGTTGCCGCCAGTCCCAACATCGGTATTCATAAACCTCACTCAAACTTAAGGCGCCCCTCCACTTCCGCAAGGAAAGAGCAAGGGCCGCCTTCACTTGAAGCGACGTTTACGTTTCACAAATGCAACTTTAACCTCCCTTGCGCAAGGCGAGGGCTCCCTTGGCTTCAAACGTTTTCAAGCGGCTTCAAAGGGCACCCTTCGCCAGAACGCGCCCGGGAGCGAGAGTAGAGAATAATTTCCACGTCATACTTTGAATAACGCTTCAAAAGTAAGTGAATTAGTTTAAAAACTGGCATATTATGTGCTTACAAACCAAAATAAACAAATAATATCGGTGTTTAGAATTCAAAAAGAAACGCAGCACGCATTTTTTTGTTGTAGCCAAATATTAAGCCTTCCACGTAGCCTAGTCAATCCATCGTTATCCAAGCGTCTTCCTCCATCTCTGCCGCTGCTTGGTCGCACGTTGTTCGTTTTCTTGTTTTTTCCACATTGAGATGCCACCGGTGGGGAAAGCTGCCCGGTTTACTGTCACCGAAAAAGAACTACTCATCGCACTCGTAACCGAGTATAAACATATAATAGAGTGCAAAGAAACGGACGTATCGTCGTTGAACGCGAAATTGCAGGCATGGACTAGACTCAGCAGTGACTATAACTGCAATCCGGACGTCAGTCCACGAGACGTTAAGCAGCTAAAGAAATGCTGGGAAAACATGAAGAGGAAAGCGAAGGAAGAGGACGCAAAAGAAAAAAGTGGGTTCACAAAACTGGTAAGCCCTGTTTACTCCTTACATTGAAAGTACGCTGGAATTGGTAATTGGCGACGGCGACATTCTCGCTACTGCCGCTTCCGCCGCTGTTTTTGGTGCTTATATTATATCTGAAGACTAATGGCGAGTTCGTTTCACGGCACTCGTGCCCACGCGTGCCAACTCACAGCGTGGAGCGGGTTCGTTTCGGCGCCGGCACCCCACGCGTGCATGCACTCGCTGCACCGATAAAATTGAGCGTGTGCCAAAATGCAATCTCGTCATGCCTCGCTACGGCAAGGGGCGAGAGCAGACGACGAGGGTTCGTCTGCTACGATGTGTCATTCGTACAGCGGAACCGAAAGGAAAAAAGCAGATTTTCTGATAGAAATCGTGTCCCACGGGGAACGGAATCAAACGCGAGCGTGAATTGTGAGCGTCTGCTATTTCATGAAGGAAGCAACTGACAACTCGTGTTTTATCTGCAAGTTTTTAGTCGCTCTGTTGCCGCACAGACACTGAAATATACCAGTATGTAAAGAAATGCCCAGAACAAACGCATCAGCAGCCCCCAACATCTTCATCATCATCCGTGTGCGGGTGAAAATTTTAACATTTGTCGAAACCTGTGACTGCCCAATAAGCATCTGAGAAAGCTAAACAAAGTGACTTTACCCGAGGCTTGAGCAACATCATCATGTTTAACATTTACCTACGTTGGCTATCTTGCCCTGTCGTATTTCGTTTGAGAAAGCTCTCGTTCTCGATGCCGTCACCAATCCCACTTATCCACCTGTAACAACGATCGAAATCGAAAGTCCCAGGAGACGTTTTGCCGGATATTCCAACAGACTAGTTTCAAGCCGTACCCCTTCAGTGGTTCACGCATAATACCATGCTCAAATGGAACAAGCTTCTGCATGGACAGCATCATCAGTTTTCTCCAGTGTAAACACCAGCTGCTTTGGAGTCAGCTGGTTGCGGAAATGTACGCCGTCTGTAAATATCTCTACGACAGCCGAGTTGCTTGAAGTCATTGCAGATAAAAACTACAGGTTGCAGCAACCAATGTTTATAGATAAATGTTGGTAGTGAATGCACTCTCGCATTCCCACCCATCATGTCGAACCGAAAGGCGCTAGTCTCGGTTTGAGGTCGGTACTCTTCGTACAACATAGATGGCGGCAGCAGCAGTCTTCTGCACTCGGTGCATTTGGCAAGTTCGTTCGAGGCCAGTTCTCTGTGTGACACTCCTCGAATCGATGCATTTTGGGAGAGAACTCGAACGGTGCCAGTGCGTGTGAAACAAACTCTCTATAATGCTATATGCACGACGGCGGGCAGCTCGACTATACTCTGTTTCACCTTGTGTTGTACCGCAGGAAAGGCTACAAGCGCGAGCCCCTTGCTCTAGGGCACATCTTGGCGGCACAAGCTCTCGTGCACCAAGGGCAGCTGCCAACGCTATAAGCTCGCGCTTCTAGCCTTCGCTGCGGTACAAGATAAGGTGAAACGGAGCATAGAAATGGCTATACGAATGATGGGAAACTTGTCGGGTTGCGTATAAAACCAATGGTCAAAACGAGTTTCTGAAGACTTGTTCGGTTTCGTATAAAACGAATGGTCAAAACGACTTTCTGAAGTTGTGGTGTAGCTTAGTGGAAAGGTCTGGAACTCTGGTTTTTGCAGTAAGCTCCGAGATGTATTACAGCTTGCTATGTCCAGTCGCTACTTTTTTCCCCCACATTTCGCTTGGAACAGATCGCAGCATAGGAGCTGGATGTTGTGTGTATGATTCATTTTAGCAAATGAATGTCTAGGCAAATGCAGTATATTTGGAAAGGCAAACAGGACTTTTATAGTGTTTGAACATTTGAAGTGTCTTGAATGACCATTATTTCGTTGTTTAGGTGGAGGACCATCTGCCCCATCTACGAGTGCCTCCTCCCTGCAAGTGGGGGCAGTGGCCTCTCACATATTCAGCCGCCAAGAAAACACTGAGGACAGTGATGGGTCACCCCACCTGCCCCCTGTCTGCACCCTGCCGGTGCTGCGACTGCTGCAACCAATGTACGAAGAAGAGGAGGAGGAGGCATCTCATGACTACTTGGGTACAGTACTTCGACAATTCGCATGTGTAATCCGAAAGTGAAAATTGTTAACCTGTAGTTGGCAACCCTTTGCATTTGTGCTAAAGCCAACTGCCTTGAAAGTGGCATTCTTTCAGTTCTTCGAGATAATTTGAAAAGCGTTTGATGAGTATGCTACTCCAAATGAGGATGGAACGACACAAGATTTTACTTGACTTGTGCCCGCACCTAGTTATCTCCACAACAATTTCTTGGATTTCGCTTTGTCACTTCATCTCATTGTGCCAACTTCATCAGGTTGAAGCGTATCCTCTGTAGGGAACATTTCGTGATCGGTTGTTGTAGCGGCGAAATGCTGGACTTCTCCGAGTGCAGCATCTTCACATTGCATGTTGTCCTTAGAGATCAGCTGGTCGTTTACGACAGAAATAACTTTCTTGTCCAACATGTTCGGCAAAGCATTAGACGCCAGATTCACAAAAAATCTCTTACCTACGACAACTTATGGCAATCCTACTGGTCGTTTTGGAGCACGCCAGGATCAGTAGACCAGATCCAAGATTGAGCATGCAATCCGAATGTAGTCGCTCTGCCTTGGGATCCCCAGTGAAACATGACCACTTCTCCTGGATCGGTGACCACTTCTCTAGGATCGGCGGATGCCTTCCTGTCATTCACCTTCCTGGGAATTCCCTTCCCGTAGTCCCGAATCTCGAAGCACATGTTTTCGCAGTTGAGGCGCTAGCAACACGTGTTCAATGCATAAATGAAGTTAATCATGACGTGGTTGTAGAAGATGCATGTCGATAAGCGATGTGCATCAGTGTAGCCTACTTGCCTCTTCATCAGAATACTCGTGAATGGTGTCCAAGTATGTCTCGATTTTCGGCCTCTTGTGCGGAGGTCCGAAAAAGCAGTCGAATTCATGCGGGACATACAAGCAATCCTTGTTGTCGCTGCTACTCGAGCCGCTGCTGCTGGAGGTGCTCAAGTAAACTTGACGACGAACTGTCATCAAGCAGCAGTAAAGTGAACTGCACTTCGTGAGCAGCCATTATGAATTCTTACAAGCCAAGATGCCCTGCAAGAAAGGAAGACACGTTGCACACCGAGGGCTGGCCAGACTGACTTCCAGTCGAATCTGCCGAAACCAGCAGAGCGACTTTTCTCGGATCCTGATCTAGATCTGGAGTAGGATCTGATCCAAAATGACGAGTGGAATATGCCTGTCTTCATCTCAGTCGACTAGTGAAATAGGCGCACTCCAGAAAAGTCGATCCAGGCGTGCTCTAAAACGACCAGTGGAATTCGCCATTAGCTGCGGAGTTCGTAAAGTCACGAATACCTTAAAGGGCAACTCCGGCCAAAACTCAAAATGAAATAAATTACTGGTATCGGTGTAGTGACCGAGAATACGACCCCAGCCAAAATGTTACGTCCGTGGGACGCCGCATTCTCAACGAATGCCGATAATAAAAATGCGACCCGCCGCAAGCCGCTGCTCCTTAGCGGGCGGCCAGCGGGTTGCCGATCGTTAAAGCAACATTGGGCCGTGACGTCAGTATCGTTCTCTTTTTTCCTCCGGTCCGGGCATTGCGCGGAGTGCACTTCTTTGAGCCGCTACCACCTCTACTTCGGCTTGTGATTGGCGTGTTTACCCAATGCTTTTATCTAAAGCCCATGTAGCTTCGGCATAGCCTTTTGTTTATTTGCTTGTGAGGACTCCGAGACTCGTTTTAGCGAGCAACTCAGTGCGCTCAAGACTGCCCAGCTGTTCGTCGAAAGATGCAGAGTGCTACTTGTAGCGCTGTGGGCTGCTCAAGCAACCCGCTGCGCAACACGGAGGTGCTTTTTTACAAGTTTTTAGCGGACCGGAAATTGGAGAAGGTGTGGGTGAACGCTGTTCGACGTGCGGACTTTGGACTTCGGCTTTTACGCGCCCGAGGAAAAAAGAACGACAAAACAGACGTGTACAGCCCAGCACACGTGTGTTCGGGCGCCGCAGCCGGCGCCAGAGAGCCTCAAAGCTTTGTGTCTGGAACTGACCTGCAGCGCAAAAGCGAGAGGGCCCCCAGTACTGTATGTCACTGGCAGCGCGGCGTAGAGGACCACCGCTCAATCCTTGGAGCCCCGATGACAATTTAGGCCTAGCGACGAGTACGGAAGACCGCACACACGGCGACAGCCGCCGAGTACGGCACCGTACGAGTTCACGGGTTTTCCAGTCGCTAGCTTTTGGGTATACGCACTAACTCTTGCTACATATGCTAGATAACTACCACGTATACAGAATTAAAACAAAATCAGCTTACCTCCTATCTTTAGACGGCTAGCGCAACTGAAGTAGGTGCCGCTCGGCCTGCACACTCGTTGAACGAGAACGATCCTGACGTCACGTCCACATAGCGGCTGATTTCCAGTGTTGACGGGGCCTCGAGCGGCTTGTTTCGGTTTAGTTGGCTGCGCCCCAAACAAAACTTTGAGGCGTCGATAACTTTAAAACTACGCACAATAACGAGAAAACAATTACACCTTGCAATTCAGGGACGCTGAGTGCACTAAAAACGGTCATAATCCCCAAATCGAAAGTATGTACCGGAGTTGCCCTTTAAAGGGATACTTCAACGGAATTTGAAATATACCCCTTCGTGTTCAGAAATAGGCTGAATATGATCCACAATATCCGTCTGTGACAATCGCACGTTTGCTACAAACGTGCGCTACAAAAGCGCATTTGTAGCGCTCGGGGAGCAGCGGAGAGCATGTCGCGTCCAGCGCAATAGACCTTTTGCGAAATCCCCCAAGCGCCCCGGCCCGCGCGCGAGGAATGGTGGGAGAGATTGTCCCTCACCTGGCCGCTCTGCCTTGAGATTGCATTGCCTTGTCGCTTGCCTCCTCTTAACCCTCTGTTTTTCGATTCCATTACCTATTTTTATCTATTCCAGTGTATTTTTTATTGCTTCTAAGTGTTTCTATTCTCTTCTGCGCACAATATTTCTTGCATATATATAGTATTTGTGTCTTTATTTTGCCTTTTTCGATGGGAGTGCCGACAGACAACCCGCCGCTTCACGCGTCATTCTCCGGGTGAGTCGTTCTCGGGATGAGCAAAGCTGTGGTGAGGCTGACGTCGTCAGGACGCCCTAGCCGTTCCAGCCACCGAAGCGGTCTAAGCACGCCAATGATCGGGCCACCTCAACTAACCGCAAAGCTGCTTTTGTCTGAATTTTGGGTGAAGGGTTAATCTTCTATAGCAGGGGTGGCCAGGCTGACCCGGCCTAAGAGTCACAAACAAAACTACGAAACTTCCAAGAGCCGCCTGGAAAAGGAAAGGCATAAAAGGGCGAACTTTTGTTGAGAGAAATAAATTAAATTTGAATTACTTTCCATCAATTCGAGTCAAAAGCAGTCCAACTGTAGGTAAGGTAGCTGTAGCACAAGACTACCGAACTGCAACCTGTTTTTGAATATCAAACACGTTCCATTTCTCTTTTAAGGGAAGTGCTCGTGTGACCGAGAGGGAGGCGGGGGGGGGGGTTAGGTTAGGTTTACTGGGGAGCCGCTAGCCGCACCTTTTACGCAAAGAGCCGCATGCGGCTCGCGAGCCGCAGCTTGGCCACCCCTGTTCTATAGTCTTGTAGAGGGACAATAGCGACGCCTGGGACACACAAAGAGAGTTTCCGCCCTCCCCTCTTCTCTTGTGCTGGCCGTAGAGCTGTCGGGAGGACGTCAGGTTCAAAGCATGTATACTTCTAGGCGAGAGTCATTCTCTGTCAAGGTTCATAGGTGGGCATTAAAGACAAGGCTTTAGCGACATCCAGCAGGTGCTCTTTGGTAATCGTTTAATTTGTTTGAAAATTCCTTTTCGTGTCTTTTTTAACAAGATATTGGTGTGTTTGATGTGATACTGCTCCTTTCAACACGCGCAGGCCAAACAATGAGCTCCGAAATTTCGTTATAGTATTCCTTTAAGAGGAGGCAAAATCGGTATTCACGAACGCATTCCCAAGTGAGACGAGGAAAGTGACGTTCTCTTACGGGTAAACAATCACTTCCGGTGTCTGACCAACGCCCACAAGAGCGGGTTGTTGCTATGGCGACAGCCTCTATCAGCCCAACGGCCACCAATCGTTAAGTTTGCCATCCTGGAGCATGTGCATTTCAATAACAAGCAGAGGCAGATGCGATCGAGACCGTTCTGAAACGTTGGGACCATAATATTATATGCTCGTCTCGTAGCGCTGGTTTCTTGGCCATGCTTGTGCAATAAGGTGTTGATACCGCCTAAGGGAAAACGGTTTCGAATGCCGAATTTATCCTGGCCAAGACAACCGCTGTGGTAGTCGGCTGTATCTTTCGTGTGTAGTTTAGCGTCGTCCTTTCGCTCCTTGAAGTAGGGATACACGCGAACAGCATGCAAAAGACATGCCGTTTCCCTGCACTTTGGACTTCATTGCTGATTACGGCAAAGTAGCCAAGTGACGTGCAGCCGTGTTGATCGTAAAAAGTTTGTAACACACCTCGGTGTCTGTCGTAGGATTGCGTCGTAAGTCACGTGAAAGTTATGGCAATTTTGTGCCGTGAATACGGTTTTCTTTTCAGATTTGGCGTACACACTTTTTTCGTCTTTAAGTTCGCTTTGTGAATCTGACCTCAGGTATTCGCTGTCAAGATGATGCATGTTATTTTGTCTTCACATCATATTTTGGGTGTTTTTTCTTTCTTGATGCACTGCAGTATGCGAGTAAAGTGTACATGTTGTTCTGTATTTTCAAAGAATGTTGACCGAGTTCAGTCAGTGCTGTGTATGGAATTTGTGGTGCTCAAAGCTAAAATTTGCAACTTAAAGGCGACCAAGCTTGTAGCTTGCAGAGTGCATTTGTTCACTTCCTAACCCTACATGTATGTGCCATCGCAGCCGAGCGTCCAGACTTGGAGACGGCTGTACCAGCTGGTAGAAGCAGCACTGGTGAACCCCCCACAGCCCGAGCGAGCCCCACCAGTCAGGCATGTGCTGCAGTGGTGCCAGCAGCGACAAGCCCTGAAGCTCCTGCTACTAGTAGTGCTCATCAGCCCAGGGGACGCATGGCACTGCTAGAAAGGAGCCTGGAAAAAGAAAATGATTGGAGGATGGCCCTTCTCCAGGAGGAGCATGACCTGCGTTGCACCCTCCTCAAGGAAGACCACTGCGACCAATTAAGAAAAAGAGCTGCCCAGCACAAAGTACAGATGAGGGTTCTGAAAACACAAGAAAGGATCTGGCTTCACGATCTGAAAGAGAAGGAGAAGAAATAAAATGCCATCCAACTGGCTGCTTTTACCGATACTTGGAAAGTCGATCTGAAATCTCGTACGGATATGGAAGTAGGACCTTGAATGCACTTATCTTACTAATTCGGTGGTGGTGCTTGTAGGGTACTACATGTTAAGCCATGTAACAAGTTGCAGACTTTTCATAGTGGCCAAACTAAAGGGCAGGTAATATTGTCAGAAATTGTGGCAAGTTTCACAAAAATAGTGAGGGGTGCCAACCTCTTATTTAGAAAATATGACGTATTAGTAAATATTTCCTGTTGCTTCAACAGTATATTTTAGAAGGAAAACAAAATTCTTTGCACCTATTTTTCATCACTTTATTTTCCGAAATCTTTTCTGAATAAAGGCCAGCACAGAAGGAATGCTAAATACAAATAATAAACTCATACTTTCAAGCTTGTCTTTTTTAAACGCAGAACTAAAAGCTTAGGTGAGTTGCCGCCATCTTTTTTCTCATACATTCTCCATTTTACGAAACTTTCCAGATACATGCATGCATGCCTTTTCACAAGTGTTGCCTTACTATGCCTTTTCACAAGTGCCTTTTCACAAGTTTACGACAAAATCGTAAAACTTGGCAGATCCAGCTTATTGGAAACGGCTCTGGATCAACTGCCGCCGGACAAGGATACCCGTAGGGCAGTCCTCTGGGTCAACCGGTGGCAGATGAAGCTGCTGCTGCCTCCGAACGTTGCGCACCCTGGGGCTTGGTTGTGGGGGTGGAGGAGGAGGTAGTGGCTCATTCCTCTCGCGTCCCAAGTTGTGCAAGGCTGCACATGCAGTGATGATTGCACAGGAGCGACGAGTCTTGTACTGCAGACGCATGTCCAGGCATGGGAAGCGTCTCTTCCACACACCGAAGGCCCTCTCAACAGAGTTCCTCGTCCGAATCTGGGCCTTGTTGTACCTGAATATATGATTAAACATTTGATATGTCATCACAACACTGTCCCAAGGACATTGTGGCCTTTTCTATGGTATTTATAGCCTGTTTGTTGCTATATATCCACAATATTTTTTAATCTTTCAACCTTATTAGTTTTACTCAAACATCATTTGCCTGGAAAGAACACAGTTTCATTACAACATTTTGTTTGCTTTTTAAAATGTGCTATGCTGGGAGCTGCAGGAGATAATACTTTTCTTTGAGAAGCCCTTCCGCCAGGCCCGATGCCGTGTCTTTCTTACTATAATTGCTGGCGGTGGTGATTTTTACTTTCAAATCTCAAGACATGTCGGAGTGCACTTATTTTAAGTGCATGTTCATAGGTGTTTCTTAAGGAAACTATTCACAAAAGAAGAAAAAAGCTGTTGTGTCTCGTCAGTATCACAACAAAACCTCGAGTATTGATGATGCATTAGCTTACCTGTCTCCTGGGCTATTTGGTGGTCCAGGCTCTGCCAGCGGTGTCATCAGGAAGCGAAGACAACCATAGCCCATGTCTCCCAGCAGGAAACCGGGCACTTTTCTTTCTTCGTAAAGAACCCGAGCACGGCTGTTCTCGAAGATGCGGCTGTCGTGCGAAGAACCCGGCCAACTTGCCACCACATCGAAAAACTGGAGCTGAGGGCCAGTGATTGCCTGAAGACAGATAACATTGTTCTGTAAAACACTTTGTACAACTGAATATCTCGTGTCAGACTCCAGATCCTTGCTGAGAAGCAGGAGCACAGTTGCTTTACAAAATCCGTATTGAATAGTTAAAATGTTCTCAAATCCGTAAAAATCACTCGTACTGAGCTATGTTTATGATAAAATATACATAAACATGAAATGAACTCACTTGGACGTTCAAGGAGAACACTCCTTTCCGGTTTCGGTATACCTCGGCGTCTTCTCCGCCGGGGCTTCTTATACGCACGTGCGTACAGTCTATACATCCTGTGACACCAGGGAACTGTCCGATGGCGTGAAAGTCCCGCGTTACGCCGTGGTACTCCGATGGCTCGGGAAAGTGCACAAGTTTCCGGAACAATTTCTTGGCGATGAGCGTCGTCACCGCGTTGACTGTGCGGCAGACCGTCGCCTGGGACACATGCACCAGATCTCCTGTTACACTCTGGAAGGTGCCGGCGGCGTAGAAACGAAGTGTGACGAGTAGCTGGAGCATCGGGGTTAGCGGTAGCCCTCGCTTGTCCCCGATCTCTTTGAGAGGCAGCAGCGAGAGCAGCTCCTGTACTGTCGCTTTCGTGAATCTGTACCTTGCCAGGAACTGGGCGTCATTGTAGATTTCCATGGGGTTTAGGCGGTCCTGCAGCCTTCGTCGGGGCACTGGCGGCACCGACGGACCGGGCGGGTAAACATTGCCGAATAGAAGATCGCAAGCGCGAGTTGCAAAATCAAAAGAGGCAATCCGACTTGCAACATCGCTGCGGTAAGCCGCCATCTTTCAGGATGGAGGGTTCTTCAAATCATTTGAGGCAGGTTGAAGGAAGGCCGGAGGGTCGCGACAGCAGCGCCACCGCGATCCCTCAAACTTTTGGGAGAATTGAAGTGCGAGGGAAGGGTGCGTCTCGAGGGTGATTTCTGACGCGATCTGCCACGACTTGAGGCAGTTGCAAGTTAAGTTTGAGCGAAGTGAGGTTTATGAATTCGGGGGTTAGCCTCGAGATATGCCATGTCACAAATAATTATGATGGGTCAAAAAAACAATGAAAGCCGTTTATAACTCCCTGTAATGCCGAATTGGAGCGCAGCTCTTGAGGAGGAGGAGAGAGGGTACTGAGAGGAGGGTATACCCCTCCTTTCTCCTTTTCCCCTCACGGGGGTCACGTGACCTCGGGGGAAGAGGTCTCGTGACCTGGGGGTCACGTCATAGTTGCACCTACAGAAACCATTGGAAGATCAAATTACCGAAATCAAAAGCCGAAAGTCACTATTACCTTAAGTCGGCGATTTTTTTGGTTCTTGTTTTTCTGTGTGTGTGCGAACTTTCGTGTGCGTACCATGCGCAGATATCAGCAGATGCAGCACTTGTACCTACAAATCCAGAATTCTTTTGGTGCTTGAGAGCTTTCTTAAATGGTTTATTTCCACTTCAATTTGGTCAAAATATAATTTAGTGTAATTATACTTCAGCGATTGGCGAATCCGGTCACGAGCTGGCTCTGGGAGAGTCTCTCGTAACACGTTGTAGAGGTGATCTTTTTTCTTTTGTTATTTTGAGAATAGTCAGGAGAGCATCCTGCGCTCTGTGTTGTTTTATGTGTCTGTCAGCGCTTTTGCGGGTCCCGGCGAAGCGTTCTCGGAAACCAAGTGTCGCGTTTCCCGAGTTGAGGGCCCGCATACGAGACAGAGTTCTGCTTCCTGCGGATTGTTTGTGGGCCTGTTGTTTATAGTTTGTGTGCGGACTTTCTCGCCCCTAAGTGCCGAACCTCGGTGTTCGAAGTCGCGGGAAAGCTACGCTTTAACACGAGTGGCCGTTGCCCCTAGGGCTGCGAGTGCCTGCTCCTTGACCCTGAAGCACAGGGCCATGCTTAAATTCACCGAGGAACCCGGGGCTGAGAGACAAACAGGTCGACGGGCGTTAGGTCTTTCTCGGAGCCGGAGAAGAAGTGCCTCTGACTCTGGGAATCGTACCTCTCCCCGTGACGCTCGCAGACCAGGCACGATCGATACTCTTGTATATGCCTGGCACACGTTTCTTTTTGCTTAAGTTTTTTCTATCTGAGCTTCTTGGTTGCATAAACGTTCACCGGTCTACATGTCTCGGTGGTTCTCGCCGTGGTCAGCGCGTGTACATTTTCTGCAGAATGCCGGGTTGTACTTGTCAGCGACTGTGAAGTCGTTCCGTAAACTACGGTCTAATTGCTTCGTGGGCTATTTGACGCAGTGGCTTGCGTCGGAACACGCTACACCAAAGTCTCGTGTACGTATGGCCTGCTTTGAGTTTTTCCTTTTCCACGTCCACCCACACTTTGTGGTGGGATGAAATCGCCTGGCGAGGCACGTTTTAGTGATTATAGCGGACCCGTATATTTCCTCCGGCATGTAAGCAGAACAGCACTCAGGTTCGGGTCTTGGAATTTGGAACCAAGGAGAGAGTTTTGATGACCCCACGTTGGGGCACCGATCTCGAAAGTGATTCGCTTAGCGTGTGGTGGCGCATAGGACCAATTGAATGTTTTCAGGGCCCTGATTGAACGGCCAGGGCGTCCTACAAGCTGTTTTAACCCCTGACGAGACGGGGCATGGTTGAGTTTGGAACGGGCTAGTGCACGACCCTTTGAAGTTCATTCCCCGTGGTGCGCCGCGTAATCCTGTCATGTGCGACAGATACTTTCTTCAGCGCCTACGAAGTAGCCGCCGTCCTCACCGTGTGCGGTAGGACACCTGACGCCGAGGCGTCCTTTATTTGTAAGCCGTGCGAGGCAGTTTGTACAAGTCTTCACCTTTTTTCCCCCTTTTTTGTATGTAACTTGGAGTTTAAATGAGGTTTATGTTGTGTGTTTGCAATCGAGCACGAAGCTTCCGGTTTCTACCTCTCATCACCGACATCCAACACTCCAGCAGCTAGCTTTATCCGTGATCCACCGGCTCTTGACGACAGTCATCCAAGGTGCACATCGAGGTCCGGCAAAACAACCTTTGCACATCACTACTTCCTCTTCAGGCCTCCCAGCTCCATCTGACCAGTCCTGCCGACGTCATTAGATTGTCTAGTGAAAATATATTTCATCAGGCACCACCAACGCAAACGAGATGGCTTTCACAGAATTTCAAGCTCAAGGTTTAAGCCTTTAAAGATATGCCAGAACGAACATTACACACTCCATTTCTAAATGTTTGTATAAAGTGAAAGGATCTCCCGAATTCTGGACGCTTTCCTACACATTTTCGTATAAAATTTTGTAATAAACTTTTGCAAAGTGAAATTAAAACTGTACCTTTTCGTTTTAACATAAGAACACCTGTGAATGGAGCATAGTTATAGAGTTACCTTTCTCAAAAGCAAAGTTGTTCTGCGTGTGTATATTTGGGCGGACGTAGGTGTATTGTGGCCACATTCTGAAAGGCCACCTTGGATTCTGTTGGAAGGTTCGTTTGGTTTTAGAGCGCAGCTCCTAGGCGCCTGTTTCCGGCTTGAGCGACGTCGGCGTAACAGCGCGGTGCATGATGGGTAAATTTCCCGGCTAAATTTAGCGGAAAACTTTCCCCGCTAAATTTAGCGGCAAAACCTTTTCGCTAAATCTAGCGGAAAATTTTCCCGCTAAATCTAGCGGAAAAGTTTCGCCAAATCGGAAATTTTCCCGCACCAGCGGAAAAGTTTTCCCGCTAATTTGGCGGAACATTTTCCCACTAAATCTAGCGGAAAATGTTCTCCCGCCCCCCACCCCCTGAGGTCACGTGGACCCCCAGGCCACGTGACCCTCCCCCCCCGAGGTCACGGTACTCCTCCTGGTCACGTGGCCCCCAAAGGTCATGTGACCCCCCCCCCGTGCCCTCCTCCTCAAGAGCTGCGCTCTAATTCGGCGTTACTGGGAGTTGTAAACGGCTTTCATTTTTTACACTCCTTTTTAATATATGTGAAAGCCTCTGCAGGCAATATCTTCATAATACTGCCTGTTCAAATTTCAATATTTCATTATAAAAATAAATGTTCAAAGAGAAAACTGGCGTAAATAGCGTGACTTTTCTACCTGCACAAGCTCGAAGTTAATTACCTTGTTAGAGTCGTGGTTGAGCATGGAGTATGTGCCAAACTTGGCACTAAACCCAGACGTATCTGTACGAGCATGCCCGGCCAGCCTCTGCGGATGCGTCCAGACCTCTAATAGGACAACTTGCTCCTGGCTCAACGCCTGCCGAATGAGATTTTAGTGCGTGCGTCTACTTTATGTCTTTATGCTTACATCTCTACCATCAAGCTAAGTAGCAGGTAGAGTGTTAGAGTCCTTTGGCAACGATAATACAGAGCAGAAAAATCCGGACACTCGCTCTCCCGATAGCTGGGAGGAGGTGAGAATGCTGTAGGCTGAGGAACGTCCTGAAGCTAAACAATTGGAAGACGATCCTTGCCAGTGATCTCGGGATGCTGTGGTGCTGCACCCTGCGAACAAGATACCTGAGCACAGCAGCAGGCTAAGGAGTGGCTGCTGATTCACCACATCCTGGTCAATCCAGTAGCAAAGGGTCTTTTGAAGGGCACTCCAAGACCTGCACACCTGTCCCCTCGCACTCCAGAAAAACATGGCAGCTCGCGTAGCACTTTGAGCAAACTCTGAAGAGCAGCTGAAGCCGATCCTCCGCCACCAAAAGCATTCTCTTCCAGTTACGGCTTGCTTTTTCAAAGCTGTAATAAAGAAACATTAAATAATCTAGCCTCATTCACATTAGTGTGCAGGGGTGGGGGGCTGTGAGATGTATATACAAAAAAAAGTCTGGTCGTTGTTGAAGTTCGTACCAGCAATGCATTTGCACATATGCAATATTTACAGGCAATTTGATGATCGATGGAAGCCAGGTAAAGCTGGGGAAGTTGGCTGCTCGGTCGCTCGCACCATTGGTCATTTTCTCGCGCCCCAATCACCTCTCTATTTTCTTCTTTCTCTGTTTGTGAAGTTTCTTCAATATTTGCATGATTATTTACAAAAGGAGACATTCAGTAATATTGCTACCCCCATGTAAAAGTAAGGTCAAGCTTAATGTTGGTTTTGTAGTCAGGTGCACGCAAAGACAGAGGATGGTACAAATCTCTCCCCCCCCCCCCCAGCCCGTCCCCCTTTTCAAATCTTAAGGCAGATGTGATGTTTTACGGTTTCTGTTTAGATGAAGAGTGCTGGAATACAAACTTCTCAACATAATTTGTAAATAACTGAATGCTCATGCTGTTTAATCAGAACATTTCGGGTTATTTCTATGTAGTTTTCAACTTTGCGTACCTTTCACTCATGCTGCTTTTGGAGGGTCATTGCCCTTGACGTCCTTTTATTCCACAGAATGTTCCTCCTCGTCTAGTTCTGGCCCACAGGCCTCGTCATGGGTGTCCTCCGATTGGGTCTGATGGGGCGTGCGACGGTGTGTACACTAACCTTCTATCCGAAAGGATGCACTGAGCCTCATACTAGTAAACAGAAAATATGCACAGAATCATTTATATTGTGCACAAAAGATAACCTTTGATTTTTTTTTAATTTCTCAGAACATGAGCAATGTATCGGTGAAGAGTTATATCTAAATTGAGCAGGCTACTTTTGGAATTATTTGCTATAATCATGTAGACCATGTAGAAGCAATTGTCTGTAGGTATGTGGGTTTCATCATTAGCTCCAGCGACACTAGTATACTTTTATCAAACGAGGGTTACCCTGGCTTACCTTGAGAGTCAGCGTGACGGTTGGATTGGGGAGCAATCAAGTTCAGGGGACACCGATTTCCAGAAACTCGGTCTCTGCTTCTTCCTCGGTGCAGTTGAGAGGCTCGATTGCTGGGTCTGTTGGGTTAGAAACAGGATGTGACGATGTTTGCTGAACAAACGACGAGGAAGACGACTCAGATGAACGCTGTGATCACTTCAATAATGAAAGATGGAGAAGACTGCAAGACCATATCAAGGAATGAGGGAAAAAAGAAGAGGAGGATGACACGAGGAGAGTGAACGTGACACACGCTGGAGGGCTCGAGAAGAGGCTGTTGGGCATCGGCATCCGGCTGCGATCACCAGCGGTCCCTGCAGCCGAGAAAGATTCTAGACGGGTGCCAACAGGCCCGTGGTGACTTTGAACCTGTACACCGTGGACCGCCGCCGTAAGCCAAGCTGCAGCAAACCTTCTCCTGTGTCGACCCAGCCTGCCAACGCCCCAGAACCAACGTTCCGTCAACTAGGCGTCTTCTCTGCATCAACATCGCGTGAGCCGTAAGCGAAGTCGGCGGGCTAAACTTTGTGCATAATTTGATGACTCTTATAACTTGCTCTTCTACTCCATCGGACTTTTATTTATTTGCTTTTTTTTGCCTCTGTAAGTAACATCTTTGTTCTTACAACCACCGCTCCGAAATTCTGAGTCCCTTTTTTTTCATTTTCATCACACAGGAGCAGAGGAGCTTGTATATGGTTCAGCTCTGAGTAGAGAAGCTCTGAGACAGCCTGGAAGAAAAAGTGTAAATTTAATTAAGGGAAGCTTGTCAAGGTTTTTTCTGAGCTCGCACGGGCACTGGGTACGAACCAGGAGAGTGAAAAATACAAATAATAATTACATACTCGTGAGGTGGAAGGGTGGTTTGAAATGTCTAACCTGCAAGTAGCACCACTTTACAACGAACATTTTAACACTAAAAGAGACAACAAACACGGCGTCCTTCGTGGAAATCTAAGTGAACAGATGGCCGAATATACTTTATTAACGACAAGATTGGTTGCACCCCAAATCGAGGAAACACTTGAGTCGACTGCATGGCCATGTCCCCATCTTTGGTTAACAGGGAAGAAGAAATGTAACAATGTACTGCACATATTAGATGCGTCATTTCGGGCATTGCATTAGACTAATCCCTCACCGGTGGATCGTTTGCCTGCCAACCTCGGGCCTTTATATATCTATATTTTTTTTTTGCGACGACGCTGTTACTAAGCCATACCTGGACAGAGATACAAAAACATGCTCACAATAATGCTGTAAATAATGACCAGATCGCCATTTCACAGTACCAAATGACGAACATAGTTAGCTCAAACAAGACATGAGCGATTTTCTTTCGTGGTTGAAGCTCAACCATCAAGACTATCGTTGTAATGGCATGCGTTGAATATTTCAAACAGGCATGGTGGAAAAAAAGAAGGACGATCACGAGCGTGCGTGCGGTTCTCAAATCTGCGGTTCTCAAAGGGCGTCGTTCTATTAAACCCTTCTACATGTACCAAAACACGTAGCTTCGTGAAGGTGTCAAAACCCGGGAACCGTCGCCCCATCAGTGGCCTTGACCAGAACCGGAGGACGATCTGACGACATGGAAGGAGTCAGGAGTGAAAAGGACAGCTTGTCGCGTTCAAACGACCCGGCTCAACAACAAGGTCAGTGCGGTGATTTCCAATGAAAACTGCGACTTAAAGCACCTTGCAACATTTCTCGGGCACTACAGTGCAAGCAGTTAGGAACATAAGGTTCTGAACCGAGATTTGGAGCGATTTGTGACGGTGGAGATTTGGGAGAGGAGTACGAGACCGTAATGAATTACGAATATCAAGTGGCCAGTTCTCTCGTGAGATACAACCACATTGATCGGCTGAAGTTCCATCAGAGAGTAGCAGCTGCCCCAGCGACGTCTCAAACTGGAGAACAACTTCGTTGTGTGTAATCTATGATAAACGGAGGCGCGAAGCTACCTAAGCTGCAGATTCAAATGTTCGACGGCCGTATTGGAGAGTGGCAGCCGTTCTGGGGGATGTTCACCAATAGAGTCCACGAAAATTCTCATCCAAGAAACGTGGATAAGTTCCAGTACTTGCAATCACTTCTCACTGGAGCGGCCGCTAAAGCTATCGCCGGTATTCAAGTTACAGACTCCTGCTACTCAGACGCAGTAGAAATCCTAAAAAGGCGATTTGGTGATACGAAACTCATAGTTCAAGATCATCTAGCAAATCTTAGGACTCTGCAGAAGGTCAAATCGTCTAGTGAATCTCTCGATCTTCGCAAATTATTCGACACCACATAGATACAGATAAAATGTCTAAAAGGTCTAAGGGTCGACGCTGTTTCGACACTCGGCCATGCTGTGCGAAATATTATTGAAGGTCTTGAGAAACGACATCGTGATAGACTATTATCGGAGACAAAGCTCCAGTGGTCCAAGGCAACCGACAGCAACATCGGTCAGCGGCTTTGTAGAAGGAATTTCAGAGTTCACATAAATTGAAGTACAGAGCAGAGAAAGGTGTAATAGTTTTGACTAAAACACGAAAGATAGCACTCATTCTCCCGAACCCACACCAAGCCAAGACTCAGAGTCAACCACAGCAGTACCCCACAGTCGTACGAAGCAATTTCATACAGATTGCTTCCTCTGCGGCTCGCGTAAACACAAAGCAGGAATGGCAGCACCACAGAAACTTTAGAAAAGAAAGAAAAGCACATGCTCTCACAAGACTGACATTGTTTCAAGCGCACCTATGCAAGCTTGCCAAGCACGATACTGCAGACGCCGTATATTCTTTGATACGTGCAAAGGAAGACACGCAACAGCCATATGTGATCCCATCAGAAGAGTAGCAAAAACGACTAATAAATAGAAACAAAGGCAATGCATACTTTGGCTACTTACAATACATTTCGAAAAGGAGACACCTCAGATCCTTGTTTAGACATTCAGGACATGGGTTGCTGTTAACGGGGCCTAGATCTATGCGAGAGGAATCAAAGAAAGTTTGAGCCAACGAATATTAGATCGAGAGTATATTTCTCGTCGCTGTAAAATGCGAGTGCTCGGGAAGGTGGACGGACCCCAACGTCAACATCTTCGCGACAGCCCAGTCGCAAAAACAACCAAGGAAGTTGGTTCAAGTGAGACGTTAAGAGCTAGTACCATCAAACAGAGTACGTTTTAGAAGCGGTTGATGTACCCACCTTTGTAATGGCATCGAGAAGATTCATGTAGATCAAGGTTGTCTACAATTCCTCATGGAGCAAGTCAAACCCTTGCCGATACATACCATTTTTAGAAAAAAACAACGACGCACAAGGAATCAGCTTATTGATTGGCGCCGACCAGCTCTGGAAGATTGTTAAGGGAGAAGCCGGTCGAAACGCTGATTGATCAATCATGGCTGCCAATACACGTCTCATGTGGACTATGCAAGGACCCACCGATTCATCATGCTCCTTGACCAATCATTTCAGCACGGTGGCATATCGCACTTCTCATCGATGCGCATTCAGGAAGCGAAGAAAATACCTTGTAAGTGTTTTGGCGACGTGGAGCACATTGGAATTTAAGAGAATATGGCCAAGTCGGCGTACAAAGACAACGAGCTCGAAATATTCCAAAAATGTTTTGGTATCAGCGAGGGGCGGTATGGGGTGTGTCTTTCATAGAAAACAAACCACAAAAAACAGCTGCACAATATAGGAAGGCTTGCAGCAGCTATACTGCGTGGGCTAATTTGCAAGCTGCAGAGGGAGAAGATCCTTCTAGAGAACTATGACAAGGCGATACGCCAGTGCCTGCGCGACGGTCACACTGAAGTAGTTTCTGATGTGTTAACAGGGACCGTTATGAACGAGACCAAACATCTTTACTACATGGCGCATCATGCAGTGCTAAGAGAAAGACCGTCACAATAAAGATGATAATTAGTTTCGATGCATCGTCTCACAAACAAGGAGAAGATAGTATAAATGCTCTTATAGCAGACAGGCCTAAAGTTATGAGATGAATTGCTGCAGATCTTGGTGCTGGTTCCGGACTATGAATATTGCGATGACAGCAAACATTTAAAAGGCATTCATGGAAATTGCAATCAGAGCAGAAAATCGGGAAGCTCTTCATTTTTTGTGGTTTGCGAGCACACCTGGAACTGTCGGCGCCCCACCAGTATTGCAGGAATGGAGGATTACGCGAGTGCCCTTCGGAACTACGTCTAGCCTCTTTTTGCTGACAGTGAGACTTCAGCATGATTTCCAGACGATTTGACCCCTATTGAAAATCCGTCTATGGGGCACGCAAGGATTTCCAAATTGTTTTGACGCACCCTATAAAAATGTTTGATGTGTTTGAGATGTCCGTCAAAACCTAATGAGGTAAAACAGCGCAAAAAGCTACATAAAGGAAGCAACAAACCGGACAGGACAGACCGTCAAAGTTTTCTAAGGGGCCTGACGTACCTTTTAAGAATTCCTTAAGGGTGTAAGAAACCCGCCAGAGCTTTTTGAGAGGCCTGTGGGGTCTGTCCCAATCCTTTCCGTGAAACCACAGGACCCATCAAAATCGTTTGAACAGATCTGTGAGAGAGATCACGTGATTCTTCAGGATATATGCGTCGGGGAAGCCGCTTGACCATTGTGTTCCGGTGCGCCCGCGACAAGTTATGGAAAGTGAGGAGAAATTCCCCCGTCTCTTCCCGTGGTGGCACTGACGTGACGCGGCGCCAGCGAAGGGGAAACGGGCGCGCACGAGAAAAGCCGTTATGGAAAAGAGGTCGCTCCTCTCCACTTCAGCCTTCCTCGTTTCCGCTCTTTCCCTCCTTGCAGTGTTTTTCTTCGCCAAGTCCTCGTTACCAGGGAAAGAGGGTGCGCTGGAAAAATGGGAGGAGGGCGTTTTGCTGTTTGTTTGTAGATAACCTGTTTTATTCAGTCGAAACACGGCCTTCCTCAGAAGATGGCCGCTCTGAGTTTTCTCTGTCAACGAGCGCAAACTAAATGCACAATGTGGCGATCCAAAGAGCCCGGCAGGTGGCGGAATAAAGCTGCCAGAGAACCATCAGTATTGACCAGCGCCCATGTCCCGTGACACTAGTCTCGAGGAGACATTAGACACAGGCAACCAACACGAGAATTCTAACGTTCCACGGGGAAGCTTCACTACATCACTTCCCTATAACCGGGATTATTCAAAAAGTTATTATTGATAGAGGAAGATAATCATTCTTTCTATTACAAGTGGTGACCCAGACTACGACTCCTGAACTCTACTGCCCCGCTGCCGGCGAAATGATCTAACTCTGAGTCAGAACTGCTCGCCACTCCCCCCCCCCCCCTCCCCCGATGATCCTCCTTTGCAGGCCACACACGTATCTGCCATAAGATTTCAGTTACCATCATTTTGGGACTGCGATGCGGAGCTCTGGTTTATACACGTCGAGGCCCTGTTCCGTGCAAACCGAATCTCCTTACAGAGATCCCATTTCGACTTCGGGGTGGCCGCACTACCACAAACTACCGCCGCGGTTATGCGATATATTCTTCTATTCTTCGTGCCCTAACTCGACGACCCATACGATCACCTGAAGGGCTACCTCAATCGCCGCACCACAGCGTCCGAACAACGCCGTCTTCAACAACTTTTGACGGCCCAAGAGTTGGGAGATCGGAAACCGACAGACTTCTACGACGGATGCATCAACTGCTCGATGACAGACCAAACGCACTCGAGGATTAAATACTTCGAGAAATGTTTCTTGAGCGTCTCTCCCGAACAACGTGCGCATGATTTTGCCTGCCTCAGAAACAACATCTACTGTGGCCTTGGCTCGCATGGCAGATAAAATTATGGAGGTAAATGCACCTGCTATCTCGGCCATCCATTCAACCAAGCCGGCATCCTGCCAGACATTGGATGACCGTTTCACTAAAATCACCGATGTCGTACTTCAGCTCTCTGAAAAGGTGGGCCAACTCTCTTCACAGGTATCATCCCTCCGCCTAACCGAACATTCTTCATTACGTAACGTTCCAAGATCACCAAATCTCCGCTCCCGGGGCGAGTCGATCTCCTCCGCCGAAGCCAGCCCACTATGCTGGTATCACCAAAATTCGGTGAACTCGCCCATTGTTGTCTTCCTCCTTGCGCTGACCAAGGAAACTTCCGCGCCACGCATTAAAGACGGCCAATGCTGGTAGTGCCCGATGCAAGCCGTCTTTTATTCATCATGGAGAAGAACACAAAAATGTATTTTCTGGTTGATACAGGCGCCGAGATTAGCACGAATTCCTCCAAACCCAGAGGATCACCGACACCGTCAAGCCTGTTCCTCACTTCAAGCGGTAAATGGTTTCCCATACCAATCTTTGGAAAGAGGACGCTCACGCTAGATATGTGCTTCCGCCGTATGTTCCGATGGGGGTTTGTAATCGCCGAAGTCACTCGTCCTAATATTGGAGCAGACTTCCTTCGGTTCTTCAACCTTATTATGAGCGCCGGCATATCGGAGCTTATCGACGCGGAAACAGGACTCTGCATCCATGGATTGTATAAAAAGAACTACTGCCTAGTCCCTTCGTTTCAACTATCACGACTGAGTCTCAATGGCACAAAGTTCTTTCAAAATTTTCCGCCCTCAAACGACCGTCTGTAACTGAACACACAGTCAAACACACTTTCACTCATTGTATTGAGACAACTGGTGTTCCAGTATACTTCTACCACCGCCGTCTTTGTCCGGACCGCTACCAAGTGGCCAAGAACGAGCTCGATCATATGCTCGAACTAGGTCTTGTACGCCCTTCGTCTAGCAACTGGTCATCTCCATTACACATAGTCCCCAAAAAGTCAAGAGACTGTAAACCATGTGGAGATAGGGCTCTCAACAAGGACACGACCTTGGACCGCTAACCACATCCCTCACATTCATGACTTTACTGCTGCCATTGCAGGTTCTACAATCTTCTCTAAAATAGACCTGATGAAAGCCGATATCACCAGATCCCTGCTAGAGCCCTCTGATATCCTCAAAGGCAGCAATCATAATACCCTTCGACTTGTTTTGAACTCTTGCAAATGCCTTTTGACCTTCGCAATGGTGCTCAAACATTTCAGCGCTTTGTCGACAAGGTTCTGCGGGGAGTCTCGTTTTGCTTTACCTACGTGGACGACAATCTTGTCTTCAGCCACACTTTAGAAGAACACGAGAAACATCTTGAAAGAATATTTTCAGATTAGACGAATACGGCGTTGCTATACAACTAAGAAACGTCGGGATTGGTGCGCCTGAGCTTGGTTTCCTTCGTCATCTCAACAAGAATGGAGTAAGCTCGCTCACATCTCCAGTTCAGGCGATCAGAGACTTCCCCATCCCAACAACAGAAAGCAAACTAAGAGAGTTCCTCAGCCTACTCAACTTCTATCGTCGATTTTTACCAGGCACGAAAACGACACTGAAACTACTAAACACCCTTCTCGGCGGAGTCATATTCAAGACTGCACCAATCTCGTGGAACGGCGCAGAAGCTGCTGCATTCTCCAGCGTGAAGAAACAGTCTTGCTGATGCAACTCTTTTGACTCATCCACGCAGTGACGCTCCATCGCCTTTGATGGTGGACGCTTCTGACATGGCAGGTCGAACAGTGTTTCAATAGTATCTTGATGGTCAAAGGCGTCCAATTGGATTTTTCTTCGAAGCCTTATCACCAGCTGAAGGACGCTATTGCACTTTTGGGCCGAGATTTCCTGGCCATCTACCAGCCG
This sequence comes from Ixodes ricinus, assembly GCA_037355805.1. Classification (NCBI taxonomy): domain Eukaryota; kingdom Metazoa; phylum Arthropoda; class Arachnida; order Ixodida; family Ixodidae; genus Ixodes; species Ixodes ricinus. The sequence goes on from JAZHYW010027587.1 coordinate 106,841, forward strand.
GTCAGGTACCTTCGCTATCTACTGGAATGTCGTCAGTTTTCCATCTATACTGACCACAAGCCACTCACCTACGCAATGAAGTCAAGTGCCAGGCACTCACCCCGTGAAATCAGATATCTTGCCTTTATTTTTGAAATCACCACAATGATTCGGCACAATTCTGGTCAGCATAACGCAGTTGCTGATGCACTATCAAGAGTTACTATAAACACACCTCTCTCCACAAACCCTTCCAATCGATTTTTCTGCACTCGCTGACGTTCCAAAAAAATAGACTCCAGAACTTCACCAACCGCGGACATCGTCAACTTCGCTCGTCCTGGAAGATGTCCACAAAGACTCATCCTCAGTGACCCTGGTATGTGACACGGCAACAGGCACCCCCGAATATATCTACCACTCGACTTAAGACGACCTGTTTTCGACATATAGCATTCTCGATCCCATCCCGGCATTCGAGCCACTCAACGTTTAATTGCAACACGGTATTTGTGGCCAAGAATGAACACGGATGTTCGTCCATGGGCTTGTACATGTGGAATGTCAACGAGCCAAAATCCATCGCCACAGAACCACTACGACTTCATCATTTATTCCTCCAGATGCAAGATTCACACATGTACACATTGACCTCGTTGGTCCTCTCCCACCATCAGAGGATACCGCTACATGCTGACTTGCGTCGACCGATTCACACCTTGGCCCGAGGTGTGCCCTATCGTAGACGGATCTGCTGAGACGGTTGTGAAATCTTTCCCAACATGGGTCAGTCAGCTTTGGTGTACCAACAGCGATCACAACGAACCGAGGACGGCAATTCAAAGGCTGACTATTCGAAACATTTTCGCATCTACTCGATGTTAAACATATTTCAACAACAGCATACCACCCTGCTGCCAACGGGCTCGTCGAGAGATTCCACAGGCAACTAAATTACAGGAGGATACTTGAGACTGCTTACGAGTAGGAATGCGAAAGCATTCCTACAAGCAGCGCGCCCCGCTGTCCTCCGCACACGGAGAGAGAGAGAGAGGAAAAACATCTTTATTGACCCTCAGTTCAGGGTGTCAAAGTGGTGTCCAGGAGGACCGCCATTCAGAAGGGTGAAGATGTACAACGTGCAGCGCGCCCGCTCCTCCGCGACGCGACATGGCTGGAAGCAGAGCGTAGAACAGGTGAGGAGCGGGAATTTCTTGCTCCCCCTCCACTCCCCCCTTTCTCCCTCCTCCTCCGAGGCCTCCGGCCACGCCCTGACATGTGATCCGAAAGGGGAGGAAGAGGCGGCTGCGAGCGCGCCACCCACGAGAGGACTTCTCTGTGGGGTCCTCCTGGAACCTGGTCCCGTCGCTGCGAATGGGAATTTAGGTTCTGTTTTGCTCAGCCAACGGAAGAATGGAAATTTTTATTCACGTTTTTCGCGGTTACAGACGCTGCCGGCATTAAAAATATCCCCAAAGTCTACAGATGCCACATCATGGACAGAGGCCTTCCCAATAATTCTTCTGGGCCTCCGTACAACACTGAAAAAGGACACCAGCTACAGCGGTGAAGCAGAGTTCGTATACGAATGCTCACTTGTTTGTTAAGTGACTTTGTAGTTACATGACATCACCGGACACCAAGCAGCCTGACCCCCACAACTACGTAACAAGGCTT
>JAZHYW010027593.1:0-53229 GCA_037355805.1 Ixodes ricinus
TTTTCCATCGATCCCGATTTGAGGCAGGTTTGAGCGTAATAAGCCGTTTTTTTTGAAGATGGAATGTCTTGTGAACATGTATGTCATTCTTACGTATTCAAGTCACCACATCTCGAGCATGTCTTTTGAACTCCTTGATCAACCGAGAATATCTATGACACGTTCCTTCAATGGGTGCGGGGATGCATCGCAGCTCCCAAATATGCGTTTACTTTGCCGCGGGCTAAATCAAACTTCGACAGCTCAAATTCGGTGACTGCGAGGGCGCAGCCTTGCAGCTCCGTAAAACCTACACCCGAAGAACTAGGCTTGGCGAGCGCCCCCCCAAAAAAGGGCAGATTACGCGATAGGAGGTGAAGATACCTGTAAGTCACGAGGTCGCTGCTGCCACACCCATCGGCCGTCGCTCAGAATGGGGATTTTCTCGGCTTATCCTCTCAGAAGAAACCGGCGCAAAAGGGGACCTATCCCCTCGCCTCGCCGTGCTACAATACAAGAGAGAAAGGGAAAGAAAGAGGGCGAGGAGGACTATCCGCCAGGCGGAAGAATATTTCTGTTGGTCCCCCTTTAAATCATTTGTCTTTCGACTGCATAGCGGCACACTCCTTTTGAAGACGTGGCGTGAAAGTAAGTGGATATTTGTTCCGTGGACAACCAACTGCCTGCTTTGTGAAAAACCAGGGACCATAGAACATGTCTTCATCGTATGCAAGAACGCGGTTTTTTATTGGGATATTCTCAAACACACACTAAAAATGTCCTTCGTTTGACTGCGTATGGTATTCGGATTTTTCCCATAGAAAATAAAGGTGGGGTTCCGCAAGACATGATTATGGTACTCGGTCTTCACAGTATTTATAAAACGAGAATGGCAGCCGGCCACGCAGACGTCGATGTACATTTAGTGCGAGGAAACTTTATTGAGAGCGTGACGTAAGTACATTCGAAGAGTTCTGACGACGTAGCCCGAACTCCCAGACTGGTTGCCGCTTCTAAAATGGCTGGTGCGCCATAAACTATTTTAAATGTAACCACGCTGGTCTACTGGAGATCATTTTGTTTCACATTTTCATGTGTATAATGAGTGGAATTGCCAAAACAGGCATTAAAAAACAAAAAGCGTCAGCGGCCGAACGGGTATCGTGCTTGACTTCTACGAAAGGGCCCAGGTTCGATTCCTGGAAACGGACGTACATTTTGTTATTACTGTAAGTGTTCCGTTCTCGTAAATTCAAGAACAATGTTGCTTGTTTAAGGTCCGAATGTTCTACACGCCGAACCTTCGACGCCGATCGTTCCAGAAGCCCCCACGTGTACATAAATTGCTCCGCGTGTCGAGACGGAGTCACCTATTTGCCTGCGCTGGATACCGCCGTTATGCCGTTTTCGACGCCTGTTATTCAGCATTCCATATTTTTATTTTATTTTGCCAAAGATACGCCGCATTAAAAGTTTTTTCTCTCCAGTTATTCGCCGCCTCATCATTTGTCGATCGTGAGGATAAAACAGTACACAGAGAGCTGGTCAAGTGAAACGTCCGCTGAAACCGGTGGCCGCGAGGGTCAAATCGGTTAAGGCATCACACCAGATAAACAAAGGTTGCAGACTCGACCCCCTTCCTGGGATTGCTTGCTATAACAGCGTCTCAGCTGAGGCTGGGTAAGGGAGCACCACAATGGCTTTGGCGCGCGCGCGTTTTGAGATGCGGTATCAGTCCCACTCAGCTTGTGCACTGGCTTTGGCACTGCTTTCTTTCACCCAGTCTCGGCAGAAACGTTTCTATCAAGCCGGCCCTGTTCTCATTTTGCAAACTCTCTTTTTATTTTTTTCCCCGAGATTAATGTAATAAATTTAATATTCATTAGGTCCCTTGCTCGTTCAGAATATAACTATGGCGGCATTTAGCAATGTGGCCTCACTCCGCGTACATGTACGGTGCAGCCCGTCACCATGGGGAGCAGTGGTTTCTTAAAAACCGCAGAAGACGAACCATTTACGACGTTTGAAAAATGTAATGAAGTACTATGTCACTTCCGCGACTGGGACCAAACATGAGCCCTTATTTAGCGAGTGGCTGGCTCTATTCACTCATGTGAACTCAAAACTATGCTCCGTTTCACTTTAAGTATGAGCATAGCAAAATCTACAAGAGCGAGCTCAGTGGCTTTCAGTGTCCCTGACAAGCACGCTCGCTTGTGCAGGGCAAGTACTGTTCAAGGCCACATGCTCGCGCTTGTAGCTCTGGCTGCGTCCGGTGAAACAAAGTATCGGGAGTATTCACTAGCGTACATAGCTGTGTGCGCGACTATTGAGCGCGTGCTGGCGACGAGCTTCCACAGGTATTTTGAAAGGTGCATTTCAGACCATCAAGATTGCCGGTATTGGAAGCCGCGACCTAAACAGCGCACTCAGATATAGTGTCCAGTGAGTACCCCCTTTAGCAGTACACAGAGTTGAGTTGAGTCAAGAGTTGAGCCCGCCGCAACCAGTGACAGGGACGCCCAAATCGGTTAAGGCGTCGCACCGGACATGTGAAGGTCGCGGGCAGAGCTGTACTCGCAACCTTACATCAAGGTTGCGGGTGCGGGTGACAAGTAACAAAATTGCTTGTAATTCCTTACATCTATGAATACGTTTCGTGAGGGAATAATTAAATATTTTACAAAGTAATAGTTAGGGAACTAATTTACATATTTACGAAAGGGAACAATGGCAATTCATTACATTTTCGTTTTCATTTATGTGAAAAGAGCGGGAATACCAAACTTCAACTAAAAAGAGTTCCTAATTATTAATTTTTTCGTAAAACTTGTCGGGTTCTCTGTCGCCTGTACATGCAAAGCGCGCGGTGTGGAATTATTCAGATGCAAAAAAAACTTATTTCACGTCACCTCGAGCCTCGATTCTAATCTTCTTTTTTTTTCGTGGTGTGTTTGTTTGCAAATTGTAACTTGTCAGCTTGCTGGCCCATGGCGAAGGAGGAAGCACGCTGATACAAAGAACCGGAATCTGGTGCAAACAATTTTAGGCAAACTTCAGAGTTCAGAATGTTCCTTTCAATGAAAATAAATAACTGTGAACTGCACGCGCGCTGGTGTCGCGGATCTAAGCGGGCCTTTTCTTTTGGTTCCTTCTCTCATTATTGCTTTCAAGTATGCTGAGAGGACACAAATAGAGATGTAATATTTCGCGAAATATTGAATGGCCAGAAAAAAACGTTTTTTTTAAGGTTTTTTTTAGCGAAAATTTGAAATTTTGGAAAATTGAGATTGGTGCGTGGACGCAGTTCTTACATCAACACGATATGATAAGGCAGGACCATTTGGGAAGTTTCAATATCTAAAATACTTTAAATTAAGGTGTATGTAATATCAACAGCTTACCAACCAGAAATATCATATTTTGGTAAGGCTAAACAGCGTTGCATATATCTCCGAGCACTTGTTATTCCGAGTCGGAATCGGTGGATAGAGGAACACTCGCGTTCACGTCGGTCGAAGATTTCTTCAGGTTCAGATTCGAGTGCACATAAACAAGCTTTTTCACACGTTCGCCTCCAAGCCGGTTGCGCAGTTTTGTGTGTACATTCCCAAACTGAGACCAGTTTCGTTCACACGTTGCAGACGATGAGAGAATCTGCAAAAGCCGACATGCCAGGGGTGTCAATGGCTGGTTAGTGCAGAGTCCTTGCCACCAGGTGGATGGTTCTACGTGCTTCCCAGGCTCCCAAAGTGCTGCCCTGGACCAAATCCCAGTAGACGCCCTATATTCTGCGAGATTAGAAAGCAGCTTCCCGATGCCAAGCGAAAGGTGCCCAGCCTGCTTGGAGATCCAGTCTAATGTGTCTGCAATCTGTGCGTCATCAAGGTTCCTCCCCCTATATCTTGCATCCAGCAAGTTAGCAGCGACATGAATGGGTCGCAAGCGAAACTCTCCGCGCCTGCTCATGATCTCTTTTGCGCGAGCCTTCTCCTAATCTGTTAAAGTGCTGGTCGCCAGCTTCGTGATTACTTCGGTTTTTATGGAATTGAGAACTTCCGAAACGTCCGACAGCAAAGACTTGTCCGACTCCAATTCTGTAATGGCAGAGGAAATGGGTGTCACCAGTTCCAAACAGCTGCGCAATGGTTTCCAGAATCCATTCTCGTCCAAGACGGTTTGCCGCACTGATATGTTTATTTTCAGATATTCCAAGATCATGGTCTCTTGCAGAGCTTCTTTGTTCCTGAGCAAACCTTGAAGTGAGGGGGTAACGCCGCCCCGTCTTGTCTTGCTGGGCAGCTTGATGGTCGTGGAACTTCCTTTGCCATCTCTGGGCTCTTGCTTTTGTTGGAACGTGGCAGCAACTACGTGAGTCTGCTCCACATACTTCATCACTTCTCTGGATGTCTGATGGACCTTCTCCAAGGATTTTAGCCTCATAAGGTCATTCAGAAGCAGATTCAGCCCGTAAGCAGCACATCCGATCGTTGCGATGTGCGGAAATTTGCATGTAACCATTTGACATGCCGCTTGCATGTTGCTAGCGCTGTCCGTGACAGTGCCACAACCTTTTCACTTTCGAGGGAATCAATGACATCACATATTTCGCCACTGATACAAGACGCAGTGTGCCGGTTTGTGCCTGTTTCAATTGACGGGTAGAACACTGGCTGCGGCGTAGCTACGACAAAGTTTGTCACCGATTCCCTTCGAATGTTGGTCCACCCATCATTCCGCAGTGTGAGGCACGTAGCGTCTTTCAAAGTCTCCTCCACATGACTTTTCACACACTCATACTCTGCGTCAAGTAGAGGCCGACTCAATAGGTATCGGCTAGGCGGGTGTATGATGGTCGGAGCATCTTGAAGGCCGCTTGCCAATGCTCGTTTTCCGCTAAGGAGAATGGCGTGTTGGCTGAGTACACCGCCCTAGCCAAAGCTGCGTCAATTTGGTTTTGAAGCGCATGGGTTTTTTGTCAATAAAGGAAGAAATACTCGCACATTTTTTGACGACGTAGATTCCGCTGTGCGTCGGCTAGCCTCTGACTCACTTGATGTGGGCACTGCCGGAATGGAAAATCCATCAATGTAACCCTGTTTGGCAGTCAATGTTTTCTGGTGGACCGCTGACTGTGCCTGACTGTACGTCAAGCATGTCTGATTGGCCAACAAGTTACTCTGACCGACAGTCAAACTCCAGTCAGACCCCGCTTGTCGGCTTTCTGATGGTTTCCTGGTGGCAGTCGGCCGCCGCGAAATGCCGTCAGAATTTCTTGGTGGCGATTCTGATTGTACATCGATTGTCTCTGACTGTACGTCAAAAGCTTTGACGTGCAGACAGTGTGAGGCTTTGACGTGCAGAGAGTGAACGAACTTCACGTCAAAGGACGTAAAGTTCGTTCGGATACCACTATTTTCATCAAATCTATAAAAATGAAAAATAATCTATGCACGAGAAAACGATTTCGGGACGTGAGCCCATAAAACCGCTGATGTTAGAGATATTTATTTATTTATTTCAAATACCCTCAAGGTAAGTACATTGAAGAGGGGAAAGAGTTGTAAAATACTAACTATAAAGTGCACATATTAGTAATAGCATTTTTAAACATAACAATATCAGTGATGTTAGCAATCGAGGCGGGAAGGTGGTTTCAGTCTATAGATGTTTGTGGCATAAAAGAATATTGAAATAATGAAATTTTCAAATTTGGTATACCAACCTTATGGCTATGATCAATGCGAGCAGATATGTAGAATGGTGGAGTAATTAGTTTATGACGAAGGGTAACATTATGATGAAATATTTTATACAAAAGACAAACGAGAGCTTTTTCGGCGGTGAGTTAGTAACGGCAGACCTAAAGTATTTTTCATGGTAGTAACGCTGGCAGTGCGATAATAATTTGTCAATATAAAACGAGCTGAGCGGTTTTGGATGGATTCAACATGAGCAATTAGTGACGAGTGAGCGGGGTCCCACACAGCAGCAGCATATTCTAGTTTTGGACGGATTAGCGTTTTGTACATGGTTAGTTTTAATGAAGACGGAGCGAGGAAAAAATTTCTTTTTATGTATCCTAACATACGATTAGCACTGTTAATTGCGTATATCAATATGAATCTTCCAAGAAAGGTTACAAGTTATTTGAACACCAAGATATTTGTAAACAGACACTGAAGCGAGGGGATCACTGTTTAGATGATAAGTATGACACACCGATTGAGCACGTGACACTCTCATCGATTTACATTTGTTAGTGTTAAGTTCCATTAGCCACTGGTTACACCACGGTGATATACAATTAAGGTCAGATTGTAGAAGAATAGAGTCAGATATGTCAGTTATTTTCCGGTTGATTACGCAATCGTCAGCAAAAAGGCAAATAGAAGACGACAAGTTCTGCACCAAATCATTAATGTAAATAAGAAAGAGGAGCGGACCAAGCACTGATCCGTGTGGGATGCCCGAGGTTACTGGAACAGTACACGAATTAGTATTATTAGCTGTAACGAATTGTAGGCGGTTAGTTTAAAAGGCATGAATCCAAGTTAATATACAGGAGTGAATGTTAAGTGATTGCAATTTATGAAGAAGGAGTTTGTGGGAAACTTTGTCAAAGGCTTTTGAAAAATCTAAAAAAACACAATCGGTTTCATTATGATTATCATGAGAATTATGGAGATCATGCGTGAAGGATAGTAGTTGCGTCTCACATGAAAAATGTTTTCTAAAGCCATGCTGTGAACTTGTGAAAAAGTCATTAGTTTCAAGATAATTTATCAACTGTATATTACATGGCACACTTGTTAAATAAATTGGTCGATAATTGGATGGGTTTTGTTTTTCGCCAGATTTGTGTAAAGGAACCACCTTCCCAACCACCCAATCGCTTGGGACCACGCCATGGTTACGAGACTGCATATAAAGTTTTGAAAGAATTATTGAACAATACAGAAAATCATTTTTAAGAACTTGCTGTTAATCCCATCTATACCGGCACAGGACGAAAGCTTCATAACATTAATAATGCCAGCAATACCAATCCCGTCAACTGCCACTGGGTCCATAGGCAAAATATCAGAAAGTGACAATACCGGTACCTGATTAACATCGGAGGTTGTAAATGACAAACTAAAAACATCATTTAATACACTTGCACTTCCAGTTACTGGTATATCTATACCGTCATATGATTGAAGAACAATGTTGGACTGACACTTGGGATTAACGACATTCCACAATTGTTTAGGATTAGTTGCTAACATGATATTTAGTGTATGATTGAAAAAATGTGATTTAGCTTCCGTAAGAGCTGATGTATATTCTTGATCTGCAGTTTTGTATGCAGCCCACCGTGCATCAACGGATGATCGTTTGGCAGCACGAAACAGTCTTTTTTCCTATTTCGCAGGCGCCTGAGATTAGAGTTAAACCAAGGCGAGTTAGTGTTGGAACGAATCTTCCTTGATGGTATATACTTTTCAATTAAAAATAAAACAACATTTTTAAACAGCATCCAATAAGACTCATGGGAACGCTCTGAAAACTCAGGTATGTAATCACTAAGGAACTCCGACAGGTGCAAGTTAATAGACGTAAAATCAGCTCTGCTGTAGTCACGGATTAATTTTATGTGAATTTTAGGCGCTACGAATGAAATATTTAAGGAAAAGTGAAGAACTGAATGGTCACTAAAACATGGCAGGTATGTTAGTGATGATATAACGCTCGGATGCGTTGTTAATACGAGATCGAGTATGTTTGATGAAAGGTTTGTAACCCTAGTGGGCTCTGAGACAAGTTGCGAAAAGTTAAAATCAGAACTGAGTTCAATAAATTCGTTAGCTTCAGATGAGAATGGGGTTGAAACAGGACATACATTGGACCAGATAATGTTGGGGTAATTAAAATCGCCCATTAATATGATTGGCACTCCTGGATATTGGACGGTGACTTGATTAATGGAATTATGTAACAAATTCACAAATGAACAACTGCTAGTGGGTGGTCGATAACATAACCCATTATCGTTTGTTTATGTTTAAAGGAAACACAAACCCAAACAATCTCTAGTTCACAGGCTACAATGACAGGGCGAGAAACCAATGAGTCAGCAACCGCCATCAAACACAACCGCCACTTCTGTCACGCCTATCGCAGCGAAATGTATTGAAACCTTTTTCACAATGAAACAGCTCGCTATCAGACACTTTGCTAGAAAGCCATGTCACTGTGAGAGCAATGACGTCGGCGTCGCATGAGTCAGCAACTGAGAACAATTCATCCCGTTTACGGATTAGACTGCGAATGTTAGTAAATAAAACGGAAACACTTGAAAAATGCCAAACCACTTTTCTGCATCGTGCTGATTGTTAAGTTGACATACAAGTAGACGCTGTTTGCAAATCGGACAGTGGTGTCGCAGAAGAAACGTCGCGACGAGGCATGACTACTTCATAAATACAGTCTTCGATTTCATTGTACGGATAACACTTGTTATTAACAAAAAGTATCTTGTAACTTAGCTTAAACTGGTTTTCCTGGCTCTTTCCATACTCCAGTAGTTTGCGCCGACCTAAACGAGTTGAAAAGCTAAAATTTTCTGAAACAGACTTAGGGCTGATTAAACTTGCGGAAGAAAAACGAGAAGGGACGGACAAACACAAACTTCCAACTGGCAACAACATTTATTTACACCAAGAGTTTGCTTACATAAAGGAAAAGGAAGGGGGTGAAAAAAGACGGGTGGAAAGGAGGTGAAATACGGGGGGGGAGGATGAGCGCTATGCCGTCAAGGTTGAGTCGCTGTCGGGAACGTAGGGGGATACAGCTCCGAACTAAGAAATCTAATCTCTTTCCCCGAAAGGGCAATGGAGGGGGATCCGATGTTGTCCTTGGATCGACACATGGCGAAAGCTTCCTGTATCTCCCGGCGATACCTCGAGGTGTGGCCCCCGATTCTTGTGGTAGAAGGAAGGTTGACCGAGCAGGAAGTGCATTCCGATGCGTGTTTGGCGATGGGCTGGTGAATAACTTCTGAGCCGTTGGAGACCGCTTTCTTCACCTCGTTCGCGTGCTCTCTCAGGCAGTCGTTTAAGCAGCGCCCCGTTTGGCCGATGTATCGGGCGCCACAAGACATAGGAATTGAGTAAACACACTCTTTGCGGCAAGGAACGTAACAGGGTTTGTGGTTTTTTGGTAAGGGGCGCCGGTCCGGGGCTGTTGACTTTTTGCAAATAGATGCCAATTTAAACTTACACGTGAAAGCCACGTTGGTGTTGAAGCCCTGCGCTATTGACTTCAGTCTATGCGAAATGTTATGAATGTAGGGGATGCACGCGAAGTGGAACCCTGGAGGCGGCTTTTTGGATTGATGCCCTGTGACAAGTTTTTTGATGGTAAGCTCGATAAAGTCGTTAGAGTAACCTGCCTTGAGAAGGCGGCCTATCTGATTGGACAGACTAGTTGCGTAAAGGTGATGACACGACTTGGATTTGGCAGCGGCAATAGGGTTTCGGACAATACCGGTTTTCACGTTTTTTGAGTGCGAGCTACGGAACGGCAGAACAGGCTTCGCAGACCTCTGCTGATTGGACCAGCAGATCCCGACACTGGTGGGGACCAATCTCAGATCAAGGAACTGTAATCCCTCAGATGAGGGGGTCTCTTTTGTGAACATGAGCCCGAAGGAGTTCTTCTGGAAAACGCTTTCAATCGCTGCGGTGTCTGAATTAGGGGAATGAAGGATAAGATAATCATCTACGTAGCGATAAACCCTGGCTTCGGGAAATTCCTGCTCAAGGTTTGATTGAACCTTGGTGTCAACGGGAAACAAAAATTTCGCTTAGGATGGGCGCTAGGCATGACCCTATGCACACACCGGATTTCTGAAGGAACACTTTGCCCTCGTGTTTGATTAGGGTGGACTGAAGATACACGTGAATCAACTCAAGAAATGCTGAGAGTGAGATGCCACAGGAATTTGGAAAATCTATAACGCCTCTTAAGTGCAAAGCTTCAGACACGAACCCCAGAAGGGTTTTCGCATTGAGACTATAATACAAATCTACTACATCAAGAGAGAACACTCCAACAGGTCCCGTACCGGCATACAAATTATCTAACGTTGGTAAAAGGTCCTCGGAATTCTTTAGTCGGAAAGGTTGAGGAAGGTCCAAGGTTTTCAGATGTTTTTGTAAGAACATCTCTAAGGGCTTCTGCCACCACCCTGTTTCCGGAATAATGCTACGGAAAGGCACTCCAGGCTTATGTGTCTTGGCAGAAAAGAAAATGGATAGGTACTGCTTAGCAGGAGCAAGAATGGCACTTTTAGAGAAGGGAGGTTGGAGGAGTCGCGGAGCGCCTTCATCTTAGACCTGAGGGAACAGGACGGCCTCGACTTGAGAGGAAGAAAGTTCTTTTTCAGCGCCGCGTCGGTCTTCTCCTGCATTTGTTCCTTGTTGAGAATGACGAACCTGCCTGTCTTGTCTGCTTGAAGAACTCTCAGCTCAGCGGACTGAAGTTCCTTGATAGCAGGGGTGGAAGCATTCTTGGCTTTCCTTGTTCCACCATGGAAGCACACAGCTCTTGACCCTGCCACTACGAAGTCCTGACGGTTGTCCTCCGGTATCTCGGCGGCGATCTCGTACACAGCAGCAAGCTGGTCGACTCTGGTGTTGGCGACCGCAGGAGCAAACTTCGGCCCATGGGCCAGAAGGCTTTCTGTAGATGGGGATAACTGCACTCCGGACAAGTTGAGGGGGGTTCTGGTTTGACTATGGGTGTCACCTCGATGGATTTTTTCTGATGACGAAGAAAATGATCCCATGAGTCTGACCGAAGGGTGCGGGCTGACTCTTGTAGAAATTTGAAGGACGGCTGACGATTATAGTTTGGTCCCAGATGTTTGGACATCACGGCGGGCAGAAGCGCTTGCATAACGCGGATCTCGCTGAAGATCTCATCCCTATCAATCTGCATGAATCTGTGATTGGCTTGCCAGTTGCTGGACTGGAACCCCATGACTTGCTTGATGGCTCCGTGTGGCACTTTCTTGCCGACGAGGTAACCGAGAACGCGTAAGCGCAGCATAGACATCTTGGAAAGGAAAATTGCAGCTTGAAGAAACTCAACAGGGGCAAACTCTGGGGTCGGTGACATGGGACAAGAACAAACAAGGCTCACGTTAACTATGTAAGGACAGAACGAGCGGGTTGGTAGGGATAATTACACTTGCGGAAGGAAAACGAGAAGAGACGGACAAACAGAAACTTCCAACTGGTTTTTAATTTTGACTTGGCCTGCAGGACACTTTCTCTAGGTTTAGAAGACTGAAACTTTACTAAAATAGGACGACGCTTTCCTGTTATAAAAGGCCCGAAGCGATGAGCACGCATGATTTGTTCACGCGAAATAGAACAAGAAGCTAAATCTGAAAGTAAACGAACCACCTTCTCTTCCGCCTGGGCCCACGTTTCACCAAGGATATCGTCCACACCATGAAATACAAGATTATCCCGGCGTGACTGGTCTTCCATCTCATCTAATCTACTGCGCAAAGCATGATATTCTTTTTGAATGCGCTGAACAGATTGGATGGCACCAGCCAACTCGCGGTGTAATTCATCGATTGATGACGACTTCAATTCAATCCCAGAAACCCTTCGACCGATATCTGTTACCGTGACTTGTAGCTGTTGTTGGTTTGTTTTTAGTTCGTTAATCGAACTCAGTATACTACTTTGCCCTTCCTCAACCCTCTGAGTTCGCGCATTTGTATCCTGCAACACCCGCATCATTTCATCAAGCTGCTTAGATAGTTCAATATTAGTTAATCCGGGGTTAGTCTCGACATCACCTCCAAGCAGCAGCAACAACACTCTGAACGAATTCACCAAAGCTTTTGGGCATGGAAGCACTATTATACAGACGTCATTAGACTTAAAACAATAAAAACCGTCATGACTACTAACCTGCAGGGTTAGAAGAAAAGAGGTGACGATGTGCATCGTGTGCGTGCTTCCATGCCCTCTGACGATCCACGGTGACGAGGCCGGTCTCCTGCGCCAATGCGATGATGCGGGTGTCGATGTGGCCGTTCCGGAATGACCGAGGTGAAGCTGGTTGATGACGGAAAAGTTGATTGCCTCGGTTTCCCGGCGCTTGTCTTCGCTTGTGGTACAGGAAACGTCGATGAAAGGAGAGATGTCATCCAGGTCGGTAGGATCCCTTGTTCCAGACAAGTTGGCTCCCATGAAGCCAGGCTGGAGACCGAAGGCCTTCCCGCTCAAAAACTGCAGAGTTTGAAGAAAAAGTTGACGATGTGCATCGTGTGCCTGCTTCCATGCCATCTGACGATCCACGGTGACGAGGCCGGTCTCCTGCGCCAATGCGATGATGCGGGTGTCGATGTGGCTGTTCCGGAATGACCGAGGTGAAGCTGGTTGATGACGGAAAAGTTGATTGCCTCGGTTTCCCGGCGCTTGTCTTCGCTTGTGGTACAGGAAACGTCGATGAAAGGAGAGATGCCATCCAGGTCGGTAGGATCGCTTGTTGCAGACAAGTTGGCTCCCACGAAGCCAGGCTAGAGACCGAAGGCCGTCCCGCTCAAAAACTGCAGAGTTTGAAGAACAATTTTGACGATGTGCATCGTGTGCCTGCTTCCATGCCCTCTGACGATCCACAGTGACGAGGCCGGTCTCCTGCGCCAATGCTATGATGCGGGTGTCGATGTGGCTGTTCCGGAATGACCGAGGTGAAGCTGGTTGATGACGGAAAAGTTGATTGCCTCGGTTTCCCGGCGCTTGTCTTCGCTTGTGGTACAGGGAACGTCAATGAAAGGAGAAATGCCATCCAGGTCGGTAGGATCCCTTGTTCCAGACAAGTTGGCTCCCATGAAGCCAGGCTGGAGACCGAAGGCCGTCCCGCTCAAAAACTGAAGAGTTTGAAGAAAATTTTGACGATGTGCATCGTGTGCCTGCTTCCATGCCCTCTGACGATCCACGGTGACGAGGCCGGTCTCCTGCGCCAATGCGATGATGCGGGTGTCGATGTGGCTGTTCCGGAATGACCGAGGTGAAGCTGGTTGATGACGGAAAAGTTGATTGCCTCGGTTTCCCTGCGCTTGTCTTCGCTTGTGGTACAGGAAACGTCGATGAAAGGAGAGATGCCATCCAGGTCGGTAGGATCCCTTGTTTCAGACAAATTGGCTCCCATGAAGCCAGGCTGGAGACCGAAGGCCGTCCCGCTCAAAAACTGCAGAGTTTGAAGAAAAATTTTGACGATGTGCATCGTGTGCCTGCTTCCATGCTCTCTGACGATCCACGGTGACGAGGCCGATCTTCTGCGCCAATGCGATGATGCGGGTGTCGATGTGGCTGTTCCGGAATGACCGAGGTGAAGCTGGTTGATGACGGAAAAGTTGATTGCCTCGGTTTCCCGGCGCTTGTCTTCGCTTGTGGTACAAGGAACGTCAATGAAAGGAGAAATGCCATCCAGGTCGGTAGGATCCCTTGTTCCAGACAAGTTGGCTCCCATGAAGCCAGGCTGGAGACCGAAGGCCGTCCCGCTCAAAAACTGCAGAGTTTGAAGAAAAAGTTTGACGATGTGCATCGTGTGCCTGCTTCCATGCCCTCTGACGATCCACGGTGACGAGGCCGGTCTCCTGCGCCAATGCGATGATGCGGGTGTCGATGTGGCTGTTTCGGAATGACCTAGGTGAAGCTGGTTGATGGCGGAAAAGTTGATTGCCTCGGTTTCCCGGCGCTTGTCTTCGCTTGTGGTACAGGGAACGTCAATGAAAGGAGAAATGCCATCCAGGTCGGTAGGATCACTTGTTCCAGACAAGTTGGCTCCCATGAAGCCAGGCTGGAGACCGAAGGCCGTCCCGCTCAAAAACTGCAAAGTTTGAAGAAAAATTTTGACGATGTGCATCGTGTGCCTGCTTCCATGCCCTCTGACGATCCACGGTGACGAGGCCGGTCTCCTGCGCCAATGCGATGATGCGGGTGTCGATGTGGCTGTTCCGGAATGACCGAGGTGAAGCTGGTTGATGACGGAAAAGTTGATTGCCTCGGTTTCCCGGCGCTTGTCTTCGCTTGTGGTACAGGGAACGTCAATGAAAGGAGAAATGCCATCCAGGTCGGTAGGATCCCTTGTTCCAGACAAGTTGGCTCCCATGAAGCCAGGCTGGAGACCGAAGGCCGTCCCGCTCAAAAACTGCAGAGTTTGAAGAAAAATTTTGACGATGTGCATCGTGTGCCTGCTTCCGTGCCCTCTGACGATCCACGGTGACGATGCCGGTCTCCTGCGCCAATGCGATGATGCGGGTGTCGATGTGGCTGTTCCGGAATGACCGAGGTGAAGCTGGTTGATGACGGAAAAGTTGATTGCCTCGGTTTCCCGGCGCTTGTCTTCGCTTGTGGTACAGGAAACGTCGATGAAAGGAGAGATGCCATCCAGGTCGGTAGGATCCCTTGTTCCAGACAAGTTGGCTCCCATGAAGCCAGGCTGGAGACCGAAGGCCGTCCCGCTCAAAAACTGCAGAGTTTGAAGAAAAATTTTGACGATGTGCATCGTGTGCCTGCTTCCATGCCCTCTGACGATCCACGGTGACGAGGCCGGTCTCCTGCGCCAATGCGATGATGCGGGTGTCGATGTGGCTGTTCCGGAATGACCGAGGTGAAGCTGGTTGATGACGGAAAAGTTGATTGCCTCGGTTTCCCGGCGCTTGTCTTCGCTTGTGGTACAGGAAACGTCGATGAAAGGAGAGATGCCATCCAGGTCGGTAGGATCCCTTGTTCCAGACAAGTTGGCTCCCATGAAGCCAGGCTGGAGACCGAAGGCCGTCCCGCTCAAAAACTGCAGAGTTTGAAGAAAAATTTTGACGATGTGCATCGTGTGCCTGCTTCCATGCCCTCTGACGATCCACGGTGACGAGGCCGGTCTCCTGCGCCAATGCGATGATGCGGGTGTCGATGTGGCTGTTCCGGAATGACCGAGGTGAAGCTGGTTGATGACGGAAAAGTTGATTGCCTCGGTTTCCCGGCGCTTGTCTTCGCTTGTGGTACAGGGAACGTCAATGAAAGGAGAAATGCCATCCAGGTCGGTAGGATCCCTTGTTCCAGACAAGTTGGCTCCCATGAAGCCAGGCTGGAGACCGAAGGCCGTCCCGCTCAAAAACTGCAGAGTTTGAAGAAAAATTTTGACGATGTGCATCGTGTGCCTGCTTCCATGCCCTCTGACGATCCACGGTGACGAGGCCGGTCTCCTGCGCCAATGCGATGATGCGGGTGTCGATGTGGCTGTTCCGGAATGACCGAGGTGAAGCTGGTTGATGACGGAAAAGTTGATTGCCTCGGTTTCCCGGCGCTTGTCTTCGCTTGTGGTACAGGGAACGTCAATGAAAGGAGAAATGCCATCCAGGTCGGTAGGATCCCTTGTTCCAGACAAGTTGGCTCCCATGAAGCCAGGCTGGAGACCGAAGGCCGTCCCGCTCAAAAACTGCAGAGTTTGAAGAAAAATTTTGACGATGTGCATCGTGTGCCTGCTTCCATGCCCTCTGACGATCCACGGTGACGAGGCCGGTCTCCTGCGCCAATGCGATGATGCGGGTGTCGATGTGGCTGTTCCGGAATGACCGAGGTGAAGCTGGTTGATGACGGAAAAGTTGATTGCCTCGGTTTCCCGGCGCTTGTCTTCGCTTGTGGTACAGGGAACGTCAATGAAAGGAGAAATGCCATCCAGGTCGGTAGGATCCCTTGTTCCAGACAAGTTGGCTCCCATGAAGCCAGGCTGGAGACCGAAGGCCATCCCGCTCAAAAACTGCAGAGTTTGAAGAAAAATTTTGACGATGTGCATCGTGTGCCTGCTTCCATGCCCTCTGACGATCCACGGTGACGAGGCCGGTCTCCTGCGCCAATGCGATGATGCGGGTGTCGATGTGGCTGTTCCGGAATGACCGAGGTGAAGCTGGTTGATGACGGAAAAGTTGATTGCCTCGGTTTCCCGGCGCTTGTCTTCGCTTGTGGTACAGGGAACGTCAATGAAAGGAGAAATGCCATCCAGGTCGGTAGGATCCCTTGTTCCAGACAAGTTGGCTCCCATGAAGCCAGGCTGGAGACCGAAGGCCGTCCCGCTCAAAAACTGCAGAGTTTGAAGAAAAATTTTGACGATGTGCATCGTGTGCCTGCTTCCATGCCCTCTGACGATCCACGGTGACGAGGCCGGTCTCCTGCGCCAATGCGATGATGCGGGTGTCGATGTGGCTGTTCCGGAATGACCGAGGTGAAGCTGGTTGATGACGGAAAAGTTGATTGCCTCGGTTTCCCGGCGCTTGTCTTCGCTTGTGGTACAGGAAACGTCGATGAAAGGAGAAATGCCATCCAGGTCGGTAGGATCCCTTGTTCCAGACAAGTTGGCTCCCATGAAGCCAGGCTGGAGACCGAAGGCCGTCCCGCTCAAAAAGTGCAGAGTTTGAAGAAAAATTTTGACGATGTGCATCGTGTGCCTGCTTCCATGCCCTCTGACGATCCACGGTGACGAGGCCGGTCTCCTGCGCCAATGCGATGATGCGGGTGTCGATGTGGCTGTTCCGGAATGACCGAGGTGAAGCTGGTTGATGACGGAAAAGTTGATTGCCTCGGTTTCCCGGCGCTTGTCTTCGCTTGTGGTACAGGAAACGTCGATGAAAGGAGAAATGCCATCCAGGTCGGTAGGATCCCTTGTTCCAGACAAGTTGGCTCCCATGAAGCCAGGCTGGAGACCGAAGGCCGTCCCGCTCAAAAACTGCAGAGTTTGAAGAAAATTTTGACGATGTGCATCGTGTGCCTGCTTCCATGCCCTCTGACGATCCACGGTGACGAGGCCGGTCTCCTGCGCCAATGCGATGATGCGGGTGTCGATGTGGCTGTTCCGGAATGACCGAGGTGAAGCTGGTTGATGACGGAAAAGTTGATTGCCTCGGTTTCCCGGCGCTTGTCTTCGCTTGTGGTACAGGGAACGTCAATGAAAGGAGAAATGCCATCCAGGTCGGTAGGATCCCTTGTTCCAGACAAGTTGGCTCCCATGAAGCCAGGCTGGAGACCGAAGGCCGTCCCGCTCAAAAACTGCAGAGTTTGAAGAAAAAAGTTGATGATGTGCATCGTGTGCCTGCTTCCATGCCCTCTGACGATCCACGGTGACAAGGCCGGTCTCCTGCGCCATTGCGATGATGCGGGTGTCGATGTGGCTGTTCCGGAACGACGGAGGTGAAGCTGGTTGATGACGGAAAAGTTGATTGCCTCGCTCTCCCGGCGCTTGTCTTCGCTTGTGGTACAGGAAACGTCGATGAAAGGAGAGATGCCATCCAGGTCGGTAGGATCCCTTGTTTCAGACAAATTGGCTCCCATGAAGCCAGGCTGGAGACCGAAGGCCGTCCCGCTCAAAAACTGCAGAGTTTGAAGAAAAATTTTGACGATGTGCATCGTGTGCCTGCTTCCATGCCCCCTGACGATCCACGGTGACGAGGCCGGTCTCCTGCGCCAATGCGATGATGCGGGTGTCGATGTGGCTGTTCCGGAATGACCGAGGTGAAGCTGGTTGATGACGGAAAAGTTGATTGCCTCGGTTTCCCTGCGCTTGTCTTCGCTTGTGGTACAGGAAACGTCGATGAAAGGAGAGATGCCATTCAGGTCGGTAGGATCCCTTGTTCCAGACAGGTTGGCTCCCATGAAGCCAGGCTGGAGACCGAAGGCCGTCCCGCTCAAAAACTGCAGGGTTAGAAGAAAAAAGTTGACGATGTGCATCGTCAACTTTTTTGTTATGATATGACACGGAGCCGACCGACAACCCTGATCAGAAGCCCGCCGAAACGCCGAACACGCCACTTTCGCTTCGCCCATGGAGGCTTCGCCGAGCTTCTATGAACGATCGCTCTCGACTCGTTTTGTTTGCCCGCTTGCTCCAACCTGTTGATCCTGCCCGGGCTCTACAATGTAGTATGTTTTAGTAGAATTTCTACTCGGTAAGACCCATCCTGTCGTGAGTTCCGACGATGTAAGGGACTTAAGCGATGTAGTTGAAGACGACAAGGTGTACCAGGTCTACTGTACTCTACATGGCAGGTGAGTAGAACTGAAGTATGGCGATTGATGTACGAGTGATTTGCATAACATGCTGAAGGCTTGACTGCATATGCAGCCGAAGCATTCTTTAGAGTGATGCGCTCATTGTCGGAATCTCGCGCTGCAATACTAAAATGCTCCTGACTCGGTGCGAGAGGTTTGGGCTAAAACGTTTATACCTTTTTATCTGGCATATGCTATTGGCCTTACCGCTGTGTCGCACCTCATTATTATTGTTTCATGAAGAGTGCAGACAAAAAGCATCCGAGGGCGTAGTTCAGATATGTCTGCTGCTCGCGTTCGTCCGTGGAAGCCAGGGCTGTCTGTCGTAGCATGTATGCTTGCTCTCTAGCTTCAACGGAATCGCATACGTTTTGTGAAATAAAGTGTATACGGTCGTCCCGAAAGGTTCAGACATCGAGGGCGTTTCTTTGAAACTTGCTTACGGTGCATGTGGTCCCGTTTGTAAACGAATGTCCCTTTTGCCTGAAAAACGCAAATTTCAAAAGGGGGAAAAAAGTAAAGGACGGGTACACACTTTTCCTTATTTTTGATGCCATGAATTACATTAATTTTAATGATTTGTGAACCGTTTCACAGCCATGCTAGATGGCCACCTCGACTTGTGAACCGTTTCATAGCCATCCAAGATCGCCACCTCGGGATTTGAGCTTTATATAAAGAGTAGAGCTATACGCATGCCGGAGTGCACTTCGGACGGAAATGGCTGTACGCACTCCGCTAAACTCGTATAAAACGAATGGTGAAATCGAGTTTACTAAGCGAAGGCATAGCATAGGGGTTAAGGTGTCCGCTTTGCACGCAAAAGGACGCGGGTTCGATCCGCGGTGGACCTGTTTTTTTTTCTTCTTTTTTTATCTCGAACATTTAGTTTCGTCGAGGCATTTGGCGATATTTATGAGTGCGTATAGCCATTTCGTCCGAAATGCACTCCGGAGTGCGTATGGTTTTACTCTTATATAAATGCTGCCCTTGTTGATTAAATTCCCTTGGCAGTGGCAGTCAGACGTCATCTGATGGACCATCAGGGCACGTTCCACCACGGCTGCTGACTGGCAGTCAGTGTCCCAAACTACGTTTCTTGATGGGATTTTCAATATGGTGATGAGCTCCCACAGGGTTTTTTCCGTGTTCTTTTGCACACGCCTCCTTGACGTCTTGAGGACACTTCTTCCACAACAGCAGATGCCTTGTAAGGCGTGTAGCATTCGGGAATCCTTGCGACACTTGGCAGTGCTTACATACTGCTTGTTGTTTTCCCGCGGTCGACGTTTGTAAGAGTTTAAAATGCTTCCAAACGCTAGACTGTGGACGAACTATGTTGTGAAATTCTTCACGTTGCGCGTTCTCCGATGAGATACACGTTGGTTGAGATAGTTTAAATCAACGACATATGAAAATGGCGATGGCGATTGCTGGCCACGAATTCATTGAAGTACGCTTTGTATTCGCAAAACGAAACCGAAACCCGAACTGCACAATATGTGATATTGTGAAAACATAATAGTGAATGGAAATTTTGATATTTTATAACGTGTTCAGTCTTCTGATGTAACAAAAAAAAGGTTTTCTCCCATAATTTTTTACGGTTCCGTTTGATGGTTTGTAGTAATAAAAATAGCTCATAATTGGTTGCAGTAGACAATTTCCACGACGTATGATGTTTGAAAATGTTGAAGTGTGCGTGAAACACATCGTCAAAATCGCCGAAAATTTACCAGTTCGACGAAATGAAATATATAAATGACATTTCAAAGAGTTACAGAGCTTGCACATTTGAATATCACAACTTCAATTATTGTCTGCTATTTATTTGAGACAGATTACTGTTTTCCTAAAATAAAATCAAAAGTAGGACTGCTGAAAATAGTGTTACTGTGAAGCAAAGATGTGACTGGAAATTTTGAACGTTTTTTTCGACTTTTGGCTCTTTGAAAAAACACAAAAAAGGTTTTTTTCCCGAAGTTTTCCGTTTTTTTTCAACACCTTTACATCTCTAGACTCAAAACCATACTCGACTGCGCGCCTTTCAAAAGCTCGAGGCAATTAACAATGCCCTCCTCGGTTATAGTGATTACGGCACTCTGCATAAAATCGCAAACAGTAAAAACTCTGTTTTTTTTTCTGAATAAGATTAGCACAGAGCTTAACTTCAAAGGATGTGACATTACCTGGCCAGGCTTCTCGAAATATATAAGAACCTTTATTACCTTTGTGAGGAACAAATGTTTATTTCATCGTGCTACTTTTTACATAATATTCTAAAAGCTTTAAGTTGCTTGCATTCCATTCACCTTTTCAGAGTCATTTTTGTTTACAATATTAGGGCCGTTGTCAGTAATATAATGCAACTTTCAACGATAGTGGTACCGCGGTGGGGGAATCGCGCTCTCTAGCCCCTTGATGATGGGCTTCAGAATAAATGTGCATGCTTACACCTCCCAAACGTGGAAGATTGCGATGCGACTGTTATGCAGATCGTATTTCACAAAAATAGAATTACTGCTGTCGCGGAAAGGGGGGGGGGGGACGCTGTCGCTGCCTCACCTAAGATTTACCTGAAGAACACTGAGCCACGGTACGGCCGACCCGTGCTACATCTGTGTTGGACAGCACCAGAAATAGAGGGCACGGCATTCGCGCGTCTACATTTCCGATTTAATCTACATTATATTTTTGTTTTCTGAGGAGTTTTTTATTTTATTTTTTTGCTGGTCAAGCATTTGAAAAGCATCATTCTCTTATTCAGCGAAATCTCAACTAAGGCACGACATGTGTTTAGAACTAATGTAGAATTAATACAGAAACGTAATCTACATTCCGATTGTTATGTGCTATTACCGTGTCTCACTCTAGTCATGTGACAGCGTTTGACGATTTTTGGCTGCCAAATTGTGTGCACCAAATTGTCATTGCATTAATTTTATTCGATGTTTAAATTTTTAAATTGCAATTAATAGCGAGTTTTAGAATAGGGGACCCCACAACTTTGGGGGCACGTGACAAAACAGCACGGTCAAAACAGCACGCGTCAAAACAGCACAGCGTCAAAACGGCACAGCGACAGAAGAGCACGCGCCAAAACAGCACGGCGTCAAAACAGCACAACTACAAGACAGCATAGCGTCCAAAAAAAGGTGTTTCGAAAATTATTGCGGTAAATATTTATAGACTCATAAACTTCTAAGTTTTTTTTCGGTTTATTGACGAAAATCAGTGTACTGACGAAAATGTAATATTTAAAAGCGTTTGTTTAAAATGTATAGTGAGCTAGCCAGTTACTGTTTTTTTTATTTGTTGCTGTCTGTGGCAGCCGACGCGACCTGTTCTGCAAGACGCACTATCGTGATATGACATTATTGTGGTGTGCTCGCATTTGCACACAGGACGAACATGAGCTTCACTACCACTTCGATCAGAGAGGCAAATATAAAAATCCAGAAATTTGCAAGCATTGTACTCAGTGCGATTTTTCCCCATTTTCATGACTGCGAGAGGTGGTAAATTCGCGCCGACCACAGTAACGGCAATAAAACAATCGTATTTATACCCCCCTAGTAGACGGAAGCTAGGGTTGTGAAAAATGTGCGGCATTTACGGACGCTCTTGATTTGCATTGTGAAGTTCAGGATTAGATTTTCTTCTTTGAACAAAGAACTGGCACACAAATCCCTATCAGGTTAAAATCCCAGGTTTCATTCTGAAGACCCCTGCGCCCCCGGAGCTTTTGTTGAAAGTTGAACCGACCTCGGAGACAAGCTGGAAACTGCGAAAGGAGGTGGTCATATAGTCAGGAATGAGTCACACCCCCCCCCCCTCCAAACGCCCTCGAAAATACTTACCTTTTTCTGTTAATACTGACCTTTTCTTTTTCTGCTGACTATAAACGACACGAAAAAATCCGGCAAACGTACGAACAAGAGCTTCGCTGAAGGAAGTTCGGACAATTGCTTTCGTTTGTTTGAAGCTTTCCGCCTGTCACCTTAAGGGAACGCATTACGCTGGATGCTGATCGGTAACTCCTGCAGTAATAAAATTCGTGGTCTACGACCAACTGCCGTGCCTTCCAAACTGTGGGCCCGACAGATCCAGTGGGGGGTCGTGAAGCAATTGCTGCCATCAGTTTTTTTATGGATTTAAGTTTAGCCATTTTCAGCATACATTTTATTATGTAGACTGCTACTAGTACTCATCATTGTAACTGACTCTTGTAGCTTCGTGAAAAGCCCGAGGGGGATCAAGACGCGATATCTTATAATTTGGGGGTTTCGGGTTGCGGAGTTTGGTAAGCTCTGATATAGGCAATACATTCCTTTATAACATAGCGACAATAAATGAAAAGGTCAAGGAGGCTCGATATTATTCGCGCAGAGGGAGGTGAAGAACGCGCTCGAAGTTGCTACTTGCGTGCTGTTTTGTTGCTGCGCTGTTTTGACTTCGTGCTGTTTTGGCACGTGCTCTTCTGTCGCTGTGCCGTTTTGACGCTGTGCCGTTTTGTCGCGTGCTGTTTTGACGCGTGCTGTTTTGTCGCTGTGCTGTTTCGACGCTGTGCTGTTTTGACGCGTGCTGTTTTGTCGCTGTGCTGTTTTGACGCTGTGCTGTTTTGACGCGTGCTGTTTTGTCGCTGTGCTGTTTTGACGCTGTGCTGTTTTGACGCGTGCTGTTTTGTCGCTGTGCTGTTTTGACGTCGTGCTGTTTTGGCACGTGCTCTTCTGTCGCTGTGCCGTTTTGACGCTGTGCTGTTTTGTCGCGTGCTGTTTTGACGCGTGCTGTTTTGTCGCTGTGCTGTTTCGACGCTGTGCTGTTTTGACGCGTGCTGTTTTGTCGCTGTGCTGTTTTGACGCTGTGCTGTTTTGACGCGTGCTGTTTTGTCGCTGTGCTGTTTTGACGCCGTGCTGTTTTGACGCGTGCTCGTTCTGTCGCTGTGCTGTTTTGACGCTGTGCTGTTTTGTCGCGTGCTGTTTTGACGCGTGCTGTTTTGTCGCTGTGCTGTTTCGACGCTGTGCTGTTTTGACGCGTGCTGTTTTGTCGCTGTGCTGTTTTGACGCTGTGCTGTTTTGACGCGTGCTGTTTTGTCGCTGTGCTGTTTTGACGCTGTGCTGTTTTGACGCGTGCTGTTTTGACGCTGTGCTGTTTTGACGTCGTGCTGTTTTGGCACGTGCTCTTCTGTCGCTGTGCCGTTTTGACGCTGTGCTGTTTTGTCGCGTGCTGTTTTGACGCGTGCTGTTTTGTCGCTGTGCTGTTTCGACGCTGTGCTGTTTTGACGCGTGCTGTTTTGTCGCTGTGCTGTTTTGACGCTGTGCTGTTTTGACGCGTGCTGTTTTGTCGCTGCGCTGTTTTGACTTCGTGCTGTTTTGTCGCGTGCTCTTCTGTCGCTGTGCCGTTTTGACGCTGTGCTGTTTTGTCGCGTGCTGTTTTGACGCGTGCTGTTTTGTCGCTGTGCTGTTTCGACGCTGTGCTGTTTTGACGCGTGCTGTTTTGACGCTGTGCTGTTTTGACGCTGTGCTGTTTTGACGCGTGCTGTTTTGTCGCTGTGCTGTTTTGACGCTGTGCTGTTTTGACGCGTGCTGTTTTGTCGCTGTGCTGTTTTGACGTCGTGCTGTTTTGGCGCGTGCTCTTCTGTCGCTGTGCTGTTTTGACGCTGTGCTGTTTTGTCGCGTGCTGTTTTGACGCGTGCTGTTTTGTCGCTGTGCTGTTTTGACGCTGTGCTGTTTTGACGCGTGCTGTTTTGTCGCTGTGCTGTTTTGACGCTGTGCTGTTTTGTCGCTGTGCTGTTTTGACGCTGTGCTGTTTTGACGCTGTGCTGTTTTGACGCGTGCTGTTTTGACGCGTGCTGTTTTGTCGCTGTGCTGTTCCGACGCGTGCTGTTTTGACGCGTGCTGTTTTGACCGTGCTGTTTTGTCGCGTGCTGTTTTGTCGCTGTGCTGTTTTGACGCTGTGCTGTTTTGACGCGTGCTGTTTTGACGCTGTGCTGTTTTGACGCTGTGCTGTTTTGACGCTGTGCTGTTTTGTCGCTGTGCTGTTTTGACGCTGTGCTGTTTTGACGCTGTGCTGTTTTGACCGTGCTGTTTTGTCGCGTGCTGTTTTGTCGCTGTGCTGTTTTGAGGCTGTGCTGTTTTGACGCTGTGCTGTTTTGTCGCTGTGCTGTTTTGACGCTGTGCTGTTTTGACGCGTGCTGTTTTGACCGTGCTGTTTTGGCGCGTGCTGTTTTGTCGCTGTGCTGTTTGACGCGTGCTGTTTTGACGCTGTGCTGTTTTGACGCGTGCTGTTTTGACGCGTGCTGTTTTGTCGCTGTGCTGTTCCGACGCGTGCTGTTTTGACGCGTGCTGTTTTGACCGTGCTGTTTTGTCGCGGGCTGTTTTGTCGTGTGCTGTTCTGTCGCGTTCCCAACTTTTGGTGCCCCAAACAGCTTGGGGCGCATAAAGCTGTTTGGGGCACCCGAAGCTTTGAGGCTCCTATCCTAAAGCTCGTTATTACAGCCTTGTGATTCTAGCAGCCCTCAAGCACCGGCTATAAAAACGAAGGTTAACAATTTCACCAAGGCAAAGCGCTGTTCATATTTTCAATGAAGAAGCACGCAGCGCAGTGCGTCAGGAATTCCTAAGTGCGGTGGACGACATCTTCACTAAGGAACAAGGCAAGACGTCTGACGACGCTTTTCGAATCCAGTTGGTGCCCGCGGTCACAAAAGTGTGACTAATGGCAACAATAAACGCCTTCACAACACTATTGTGTTTTGTGTCTTATCATAAGGCCACTACGGCAGAAAGAAACGCCGCGAAAGTAACGGTTTACTTTTTGATGCAACTGTCACTTACTTTTATGGAAGGGTAATTGTAACTGGAATTAGTCATAATTTAAGGTGCACCCATCTGGCGGTGGCTGCGATTCTCTGTCCTGTCCTCATTTTTCGCCAGGTGTCTTCTTCTTTCCATTTTCCCGGCTTTAATGCTAAAAAATAAATCATCACCTTCTCCCCTTAGCGTTCATAATATATGTTTTATTATTTTCTGTTTGGAAAATACGAGCGATTATGAAAGTGCCCGATATACATATTATTTGGTTGGAATGTAAAGCATCGTAATACTAATACATTTAGTGCAATATATATATAGATACATATATATATATATATATATATATATATATTATCATTAACAATAAAATCCCTTACGTCTTAAACGAAATCGATTACTTATTTGCGCAGAAAATAGTTGCATGCATGGCGGTGTGCCAGACAAAGCAGAGAACACTTCTTACGCGACTCGGCTATTAGCCTCTAGCACCGCCTATTTCCACACAGACGTATAACAAATTTCAAAGAGAAGAGGTGATAGGCATGTTTTGTGTCTTACATCGTGCTCTGTATTATTCTGTCACCAAATTTTCAGGGGTCACGTCCAAATCGTCAGAAAAACAACAGACGAGAGGCCCTACAGCGACGAGGCCTACCAGGCCTGAAACACCAGTGGAGGTTATACCTACGGCACCAAAAAAGCAGGGTATTTGTTTTCACGGTGTATATATTTATACAGCTAAGTAACGATTTATATCTTTTTATTTTTATTTGAAGCATAGTATTTTTTTAATGCCGTTAGAAGATAAAGGTTTTGTCGAGGCTCCAGTTATTCACTCACGCGGAACGAGATGATGATATACGATCTAATGAAAAATCGCCACTTTCCCTTACTCCCGCGGCAAAGAAAGCGGTAAGACAAGATCTAATGCCGCGCCGAGCGAGGTGCCATCGTAGTTCCGCCGCATTTGGCGCTGCAACAACTTCGGCACCGTAACTTTGGCAACGAGACGTACCTGAACGAAGCTGATGAAAGAGTAGTATCAGGATGCAGCTTCTTCATAAACGACTCTTCTGATAAGGCGCACTGGAATGAAAAGATACAAATAGTGTGGATGCTTGGTAGGAACGCTGACAGCTCAGAGCAGTCGCATTGCCAGTACCAGGAGTAGAACGCGTGTTTGGCGTCGCTCTCTGTTTGATCACGTGATGTGATCCGATATAGAGGATCTATATGTACAGTCGCGGATGATACCAAGAAGCCCAGGTGAGCGTGGTGTATACAAAGCCTACAGAGGTATCTATAAGAAAAAATATAACACAATGTTAAGGTCTCAGCGGCTGTATACATTTTTGTCACCAATCCCTGCTTAAACGCCTGTCATTGAGGTATGCTGAATTCAGCGTCAATTATAGAAACCTTCTTTGAGAGAAGGCGAAATTAACTGCGGTTGAAACTGGCAGATTATGGTGGTCAACCATAACCGGGTGTACACTTCAAAAATAGGAGAAGAAAGGTAGCAACGGCGCGTTTTCCTCCCTTCTACTGGCGCGCCCCCAAGCCGACACGAGAAGAATGGAAGAGCGAGACATTTTTCATCTTCTCCAGGCAGTCGGGAGAAAGCTTCTACTTTCCCGCTTCATCTTCTTTTGGTTTCGTTTTCGAGCACGTCGCGCACGTTGTTTAATAATTGTTGTTGAGTTGATTGAGCTTCAACTGCTACGAAGGCCGCGGGTGTTTACGTCTCCAAGTCAAAACGTGCAGAACAGTTCGGTTGCATTGGAGTTTTTGGGCGGATATGGGAAATGGGAAATACTGCGGCGCTGGAGATTCATGACGGGGACACAGAATGTACGGACGCGGGGTTGGTGGAGCTCAACGGACCATTGCGGAGTAGCTCACAGTCGGTTTCTCCGGTGTCGCCGTGTTGATGGGAAGGCCAAGTTGAACCACCCATCGTACTTCCTCGCGCTCAGCCTCGGCGATGGAGAGTGTCGCTGGATGACTTGCGGCTGGCAGCAACCTAGACTACGACGATTTTCAACAAGGAGGTCAACGCGGACATCGAGGATTGGCTGCACTACTGCGAACGTGTGGCCCACCAGAGAGGGTGGTCAGCTTAGCAGTGCTTACAAAACGTCTACTTCTCGCTGGAAAAATCAGCGAAGCACTGGCTGGAGAATTACGAGACATCTAACTTTGTGGGAGGTGTGTAAGCAAGAACTGAATAAAACTTTTGCCAGCCAATACCGAATCGAGAGGGCGGAATACCTCTTTTGAACTAAAACCCAAAGCCTAAATGAGTGCATCACCAGCTTCGTTAAGGTTGTTCTCCACCTTAGCCCCCACGCTGTCTTTCAGAATACCGCGGAGGAGAAGCTGCACTGCTTGATGAAGTGTTTGAAGAGCGAAATATTTGGCGGTCCTATACGAAATTCCTCCAAAAGACACGACGCTTTGTCATGGAGGCGACAAATAGAAAACGTGCCCTACTAGCAAGCGCGAGACACTACCAGCGACTTGCCGGTGTCGCTGCCCTTTCGAGTCACAGCTGTCACACACCGGATATCCGCGAGATAAGCAGGGACGTCGTTCGAGAGGAAATACTAAAGCTCCTACTTGCTGCCGAAAGCCCAGCTTCGCCCTCAATCCCCGATGTTGTCACGGAAGAAGTTCAGCAAGCGCTGCACCCTGAGGCTATCGTCAACGTCGCTCCGAAACAACCGGCACTGTGCTACGCCACCCGTAGCTCGTCGCCCTCAGCTCCTGTTTTCCCCCGAGTATTCGGTGGCACCACGACAAGAGGCCCCTTCACAACAAAACATTAGCCACCAGGAGCAAAGTGAGCCTCGGAAGAAAGACGTGTGGAGAGAGCGAATGAAGGTGGACGAAAAGAAGGGTAGTGAACTGAAAAAAAAATTTAATAGGCGAACTTGTGCCAAAACCAAAAGGAAAAGAACGAGCGTCGAGGGAACAGAAAAGCGGGCGGCGATTAGATGGCGAAACAGCAACGAAAGCGAGACTCACTCGACAAGCTCGCGGGTAGCTGCTTATCTACAGTGCGTCACTGTCTCGAAAGTTCGGCAAAGAAGGATCGAGCGTCACGCGCTCTGGGCAAGAATGAACTGGCACTTTCGAGAAGAACAAAGCAGGTGGAAATTTACTTCTGGTGCGAGAATGAACGCGAATCTTCAAGAAGTCGGTGACCGAGCTTTGCTTTCTCGGCCCTGTGGGCGGCAGTATACGCCATATATATTGATTAATGTGGGTAGGTTATGATAGAGGGACTGCAAACCATAATTTGTACGATAATGACGATAATAGAGACACCATTCCTCCGTTTAGTCTTGGCGTTGAAACAATTCCGTGGTGTTGGAGAACCGCGGTTCGCTTGGATTGGATTGAATTGCGTTTATATGGCGCAAGGGCTGCTAAGGCCAATAAGCGCCAGAGAAGGAAACTTGCATTGAGGCTGAGCGAGAAGAAAGCACTCTAGTGTTCAGGGTTAGAAATAAAGGAATGAGACATGAACCGGATATGTCACAAACAAAAATGGGCACGAGTGAAAAGCTTTGAAGCTCACAGTCGATGTAGAAGACGAATAGCATCTAAAAAGTTAAAAATTTGCTTGTAAGTCAGGAATGGTTCATCACCCAACAACAACATGCGGTGTAAAGGAGTGTGCTTTCTGTATAACTATGCGAAGTGAGATTAGAGTTCCCGTTCATAGAAAGGGCACTCAATTAGAACATGGAGAACACTTAGAGGCTTGTCACACTGTTCACACAAAGGGGCATCCTCCCCATGGAACAGGTAGCCATGGGTCAGATGCGTGTGGCCAATGCCTAACCGACACAGTATTACTTCATAAAATTGTTCCTGGTGCCAGGCTCTCGCCCACTCACCCAGGTTTGGCTTAATGAGATGCAGCTTGTTGTAGATCCCCTCATTCCACTCGGCTTGCCACTGTGCTCGTATGCGAGACCTTACAGAAGGGCGATAGTCCGTGTAAGGGATCTTTTTAATATCTACCTCTCTGCTGACGCACGTGCGGGCAGCACGGTCGGCTGCCTCATTGCCTGGGATACCAACATGGCTGTGAATCCAACAAAAGACAATGGTGCAATGCTTTCTAGCTGCCACAATAACTTTCTTCTGAACTTCAACAACAAGGGAGTTCCTTGTAGGCAGCAGTGAAGAGATGGCTCGCAAGGCACTAACAGAGTTCGTGAAAGCTACTGCCACGCGGTATCCTGTGGCGAGCTATGTCTTCCTTAGTCAGCAGGAGGCCATACAGCTGCGCTGTCAAAATGGTAGCGGCAGTATTTATCCACCTTACAACTTCTACGGAAGAGCCAATGACAAAGCAACCAACAGAGGGCATAGCTTTTGTTCCATCTGTATAGAACTTTGTATAATCTTTATAACAATCGAGCGAGTTCATGAAATTCTTGCAGAAGCACAGCACTTGGAGTGCTTTTCTTGTTATACTGTGCAAGAGGCCGGTTGCAATGTATGTCAGGGTGCTCCCAAGGTGCTATGATGCCAGGGAATCTGTATACCTGGGATGCCACATATAATCCGACAGACTCGGTCAAGGTCTTCAATGGCATACTGAATGGATAGATCATGCAAGGTTTTGAGAGAAAAAGTCGTTCCGAGCGTGTTTCTTGAACGACTTCTTGAGTGGGGTGCTGGAGGTCAGATCGGATGCTGAGAGAGTACATCATGCCCAAAGCGAATCTACGTCTTTCGAGGCAACACTCATTAGCCTCTACATGTAAACTAGGTACAGGGAATGTACTAAATGCACCTGTAGCCAAAAGAAGCCCAAGATGATGAATGAGATCCAACATCTTGAGCACAGACTGTCTGGCAGACCCATGAACAAAGCAGCCATAGTCTAGTCGGGAGCGTACCAAAGAGCGAGAGATTCGCAGGAGGCACAATCGATCCGAGCCCCAAGACCGGTGAGAGAGAACTTTAAAGATATTGAGAGACTTGTGAGGTTTCAGTTTTAGGCTTTTTACGTGAGCATTAAAATTCAGTTTACTATCAAACGTAAGACCCAAGAATTTGTGCTGAGGTTAGAAACTAACATTACTATTGTAGATTGTTAGGGATGGCTCAAGAAGGATTTCACGTTTGCGGGTGAAGCAAACACATGCAGTCTTTTCAGGAGAGAACTTAAACACATTACTGTCAGCCCACTCAGTAAGCTTGTTGATGCCTAGCTGAACTCTGTGTTCACTGACTGAAAGGTTGCAGGAGGAAACTGAAATTCGTAAATCATCGACGTAAAGTGAACACTGAACCGACGGAAGGATTACGGAAGCAATAGAGTTCATTTTAACTATAAACAAGGTGACACTTAGTACTCCCCCTACGGCACTCCATTTTCCTGCAGAAATTCACGGGAAAGTGTGTTTCCCAGCTGGACTCAAAAGTTGCGCCTCTCTATATAGCTCTGAATTGCACGAAGCATGCGACCACGCAGTCCGAGGTCAGACAGGTCCCTTAAAATGCCAAAGCACCTTCTCGAGATCAAAGAATACGGAGAGGCAGTGCTGCCTGTGTGCAAAGGCCTCACCCACAACAGTTGCGAAATGGACCAAGTGGTCGACTGTAGACCTTGATGAACGAAAGCGGCACAATAGCGACCATGATCCAGATAGTACAAAAGTCTACGATTAATCATTCGCTCCAGTGTCTTACAGAGACAGCAGGTAAGAGCGAAGGGCCTAAATCTGGAAACACAAGAAGCATCTTTACCAGCCTTCAAAAGTGGTAGGACATGTGCTACCTTCCAATATGAAGGGAAATAGCCCTCCTGCCATATGCGGTTATAAAAATATAAAATGACGTCGAGTGTATAAGGATGAAGATGCTGTAGCATTGAATAATGCAAACCATCTGGTCCCGGAGCTGAGGGCTTTGTGTTATGAAGAACAGCGACGACCTCATGCAAGCTGAATGTAGCATTATATCCCTCCTGTTCACCTCCTGTGGTTTTCAAGGGACTGCTCTCAGCCGCCTTCAGTTTGTGTTCAAGGAAAGTAGATGAATAATGATGTGAACTGAATATATATTCAAAATGTTCTCCAAAAATATCAGCTTGTTCTTCGAGCGTGTCTGGGCATGTTCCATTCCTAAAAAGCTGGGGGATTTTGAATGCATGATAGGAACCATTGATCTTGTGTTTTCAATCCCAGACCTACTTAGGTGAGGTACTGCTATTTATAGTAGAAGCATAGCCTTGCCAACTTTTCTGTTGGGCTTTCGTCAGACATAGCGTGCACGGGCCTTCATTTTCCGAAAGGATATGAGGTTATCTCTAGTGGGGTATCGTCTCAGAGTACCCAAAAGCCCGATTTTGTTTCTTGCGTGTCTGTTCACATTCCGAATTCCACCAAGGCTTTGGCATCCTAGCGAGAAATTTAGATTTCTGCATGATGGACAACTTGGCTGCTGTGATGATGCGCTCGGTTAAAAGATTATTGAGTTCGTCAATTGTGATACTATCGAGACGAGAATCTGCCAAAAGCGATGCCTGCTTGAAAAGGCCGCAATCAGCCTTGTCGAGCTTCCAACGAAGCGGGCGTGTATTAATTGAAGGAGGGGCTACGCGACAGGTTAAAAGAGTAGGAAAATGATCGCTTCCACGTGGATTGGAATCCACACTCGAGGAAAAATCTGGAAGTAAAGTAGCAGAACCAATTGAAAGGTCGATGGAAGTTGATGACAAAGATGATGGACTAAAATAGGTTGGCTGGCTTATATTAAAAAACGAAGACTTCGTGTGGTTAAAACAGACTGAACAATTTTTCCTCTGACATCCTGATGTGTGCTCCCCGTAAATGGTTGTGACAATTAAAATCGCCCTTCAAAAGAAAAGGCTCAGGAAGCTGGTCTAACAGCGAGTTAAATCTGAACTTTTCAAAGTAAAAGAAGGTGGACGATATAAAGAGCATACTGTAAGAGCCTTATGGTGTATGAAACGAACAGCCACTGCTTCAAGTGGTGTGGACAGTGGAACCCCTGTGCAAGGAAGTTATCTCGGGAGAACCACCTAAACTCCCCAGCGGAACTGACAGGGCGCGGACGATCCTTCGGGAAAACTTGGTAACGTTTGAGGAAATTCCTACGGCTGGGACTCAAATGAGTCTTTTGCAAGCACAGTGCTCGTGGCTTGTATTCCTTCAGAAGATGCTCTACATCATCCAGGTTTCTTAGAAGGCCACGACAGTTCCATTGTATGAGTACTGAAGACATCTTGGGGATAAAAACCAGAGCACATGTAAACGCGAGTTAGTTTCTTCACTTCAGAGGAGTTAGGGTTTTTTTTTTCTTTTTTCTTTCTTCGTAGTTTGCCACTTCATCTCGTCCTGGTCAGAAACCGGAGTCGACGAAGGGGCAGACAAGGCAGTGGCAATGCCATCCTGAGCCCAGCAGGAAGACTTGACTGCTTGCCCGGGAGGGTCTGTGCCGAGGGGCCCCAATCCTTGGCCACGAACAGAGCTAGGCGGAAAGGTGGTTGATGTACTGGGGTGGGCTTCTACACCATCCATCTGTACCACCTGTTTTCCCGACAGGGAATCTGCATGCGACACCACGCTGCTCTTAGGTTGCTGGCTGCCTCTCCCGGGACTGAGGCCGAGGGCTTCGGTTTTTCTCCTTAAAAGAGCGGCCAGTATTGACAGGTGCAGCCGGTGCTGGCCTGTCCTGAGCTGAGGAAGCAGCTAAGGCGTGCTCCCCGCGAGAAGAGGGAGCCTGCTGACCCTGCTCCACAGTCTTGAAGGGAAGGGCAGGCACGGCAGTTGCCGGCCCGTTCTTGCCCAGGTGAGCAGCATGCTGCTCCTGTTGAGGGGATAGGGCCCTTAAGTAAGCCGCCAAGATCTCAGGAGAGACCTGGGTGGCCCTAGTCTCCAAGCGTGGTGCTGGGCCCCTGCGCACCATCTCGGCGTAACCTCCCTTTGAGAGGGAGGACAGCTTCTTCTTGGCTTCCAAGTAGGGAAATTCTCCCTCGCCTTTAGGGAAATAATTTCTTTTCTTGACGCCAAGGGGGACAGGTGCGGGAGTAAGCTGGGTAGGGCCCACTGCAGTTACTACAGCGGGCCGCCCTTCGCAGATGTCAGCAACATGTTCCTGGCTTCGACATTTCGCACAAGTTTCCCTTGGCAACTGCGTGACCAATGCCCAAAGCGCTCGCAGCGGAAGCACCGTTGCGGGTTGGGAACATAGGGACGGATGCGATACTGGAGATAACCCGCCTTCACAGTTTCAGGGAAGGTGTGTTTCTCAAAGGTCAAGATTACGTGCTCTGATGGGTGCATTGTTCAAATGACCACAAACATATTAGAAAACAATGTTGTTTAATTGTCATGAGTTGATTTTGCCTCAGGGTCCCTTTAGAGCTGTATGTCTCAAAGTGTGGGTTTGATTGACAAGAGGGGAGGGGGGGGGTGTTCGTGGCACGCTTGCTATATTGTTAGTCAATTGCGGAGTAGGAGCGTTTCGGAAACACTGCTTTATAGCTCTGTTCCCTTTTGTCTTATCTCAGTGCAATTTCGTGGCAGTTTCCATTGTCAAGGAGGCGATTTGTTGGGACAGCTGTTTGGTTCAATAGTAACAGTACAATTTTTACATTTTTTAACAAATAAACAAAAAGGGGCAATTAACCATATTTCAATTATCTATTTTATTTATTCAAGAAATAAGGTCCTTGTAATCCCGTATCGCACAAGAAGATGAGGATGAGATTAACATTACCTTTGTTCAATGAAAGTATTGCGAATGTCAGCATTCCTTTGTTTACTGCGGGCGACAAGCAATCCTGTCGTCCTGCCAGGGGACTGCACCAGCTGTCCAAAAAGTGATGGGGTAACTTGGTGCGCACAGTGCGAGCGTACCTATAAGAAAACGTATTACAAACATCCATATTACCCCGCTGTTTCGTTTTTTGGAGCGTAGTCTGCTCATATGCTGCAGGCTATGAAAATCTATAAGTGTTTCCGTTAACTGCCTGTATTCCTGCATCGATGGTGTATCTGATTTTGGTGATGACTAAATCGAAAGTCTAATATTCTCTTTTAGCATAATGGTGAGAAAAGAAACAACATCTGAATCGAGGGCTTGAAGCATAGCCGTGCCGTCGCCCGCGACTGCACTGCTATGCAAAAATCCCTGGACATAAACACGTTTAGGTGGCAGGTGTTTGCTTCGAATAGGCTTCTCCTCGTAGTCAGCTGCCTTCGAAGAAGTGAGCTACTTCCCCGTTCACCGCCATGCAGCTGGGCTCTGTGCTACATGCACTCTTGCACACGTGGTCATCTCAGAACAATGATGTTTTGCCTCAAACGACACCTCCGTGCTTAAATAATTTTATATTGTATTTGGAAGACCATTTCGCTGAGCTCGTCCCTATTCATGACATTCGCTTTCAAACACGCAGCAGCGTTGGCCCCTATGATAAGGGCTGTTGCCTTTCAACAGAGCTGCGGCTCTCCCGCACTAATGTAATGTAATAATGATAACAAATAACGCAAGTTCTCTGCATTCTAAAAGAGTACTCTCACTGCAAGTTCTTTCCTGTATTAGTTCAACTTCTTGCATCTGTGTAGTGTTACTGGTATATCCCAGTCGTTGCATGGTTTACTTTAAGCGTCTTTGTTGCGGCTACTGCTTTCAAATTAGTGTTTGCAGCAGGACATCTTAGCATACTCTGAGCCATTCGTCGGTGGTCTGCGGGCAGTCCAGATAGAGGGGCATCATAATATTTTCACAAAGCTGGGCAGACGTCGGAGACCACAGAGCGAGCAGTGCACGTTTCAACCAGGAAGTAGTAGGCCAGGGTCTTCAGCGAATGACCTGCCGCTAGAAACCTGCCAAGGGAAAGAAATAACGCAACACTTGGAACAAAAATTGTAACTGCAGTTAAATCACAGTAATACGAGCCAACAGACGAGCGATCATCGCCAGATGAAAAAAAAACCTTCGCTCGAGACACATGCAGTTGTATCAGTGCAAGAAATGCAATCCCAAAAGTATATGATATGCTGTCCTGTGGCCAGCGCACGGCGATATCTTGGAACACTGCACATACTTTCCTACAGCGAGCTTGCGCGCCCACATTTCTGCTGCCATTTATTTGCTCATAATGTTTTATGCTACTGAGCACCTGTGGCACATGCACAGCTCGTAGTACCTCTACGCCCGCACATACACTTCATGTGACTTCACCTTTCTGTAACGATACCTCACCTCAACGCCATGGCCAGACGAGCAGAGGGGTCAATCGCCTTCCTGTAGCAGGAGTTCTTCTCGCTGATCCTGTCAGCTGACAGCTCTAGCAGAGTGTCCAAGGTCCGCGGCAGCGCTGTGACGAAGGCAAGATAAAATATCACTTCGATCATCTGATAGGCACGACAATGTTCCTGTAGAGCATAACTCACTATCTGTAATGCTCAAGATCCCGCGCTCGAAACGCTGAAAGGAGGCGGCTCGCGTGGCCGGCGACATCTCGAGAGCGCAAGCACTGGCGCACCCACCATTGCCGCCTTTTTCATTGTCGGTATCCCTGTCGTCAGCGCAAACAGCACTACAGACGACAGGATGGCTACAACCTCTTCGTCTTCGTTCAATTCGTCATAGAGATCAATTACAGCACAGCAAAGAGAACCAAAAGCGACGGCTGGGTGAAAACGAAAACAAGCGGGCGGAAAGACGACGACGGACGACTGTTCACGTGGAACCTCATTTAGAACGAGAACGCCCGAGAAGCGAGCCTGGCGACAAGTCGGTTGCTCAATCAGGTGTGAACATTGGTGGTCGCTTGTCGCTAGTCGCTACAGCGACTGCTTCAAGTCGCAAGTGTGAACGGGCCTTTAAGCGAAGAAAGCGATCTGCCCGGAGAGCTCGCGCAGGAAATAAACATCAATAACGAGTTAGAAGTGATTGACAGAGAACGTTACAGAGGGGCTGTCGTGCATGCGCGAACCGAAAAGCTTTGGTGCAGCGAAAAGCCGACAAAGCGCGCTCTTAGTGACGAAACGAACAGAGGCACGCTCGGCAGAACGATATAAGCGAAGTGAACTACGGCACACGGTAACGCATGATAGAGAACAATTCAGCGCCCCTTCGTCGAATGCTATCGCCGGTTTCTTGGGCAATATGTACCATTACAAGAAGGTTTTGAGAACGCGTTTTGCCGCCAACACCCAAACCAGTGAAGCACGTTCGTATCAACTTTTAAACGCCGAATATTGCCTGCGAAATAGAGCGGGTCATTGACGAGTGAAGCGCTGGAAAGTCAGCTACTCTAACGGCATTGGCTCTTAGTTTTATCAGATGTTTAAATGGGAAGCAACAAATTCCCTGTACCACGTGCCTGCTGAGGCCTATGACTTATATATCTCGTCACAATCATTCCTGAGAACACAC
Source organism: Ixodes ricinus (assembly GCA_037355805.1). Classification (NCBI taxonomy): domain Eukaryota; kingdom Metazoa; phylum Arthropoda; class Arachnida; order Ixodida; family Ixodidae; genus Ixodes; species Ixodes ricinus. Next base: position 36,344 of record JAZHYW010027593.1, read on the forward strand.
ACTGTTCTTATTCCGAAGTAAGGTGACCTCATGAAACTCTTATCCGTTGCATCCTACAGACCTATAAGTCCAACGAATGTTAACAGCAAAATCTTCATGAAGGTCCTCCCTCAAAGATTAGTGTGTGAATAAATGCTTATTGGGGCAAGACGAGAGGTGTGGTATTGAAGGGCGTACCATCTTTACGAAACTCCATGTCGCAAGAAGCATCTTAGATTTCTGCGACGCTTTCTCCAGTTGAGTTTCAATGTCGCAGCTAGACCTGGAGAAAGCGTTCGACCGCACATCACATCAGGTTATTTCACTACTCTGGAATATGTGAATGTAGGTAGTGTTATTCTTGGCGGTCTCGGGAGGGCTTACAAAAAATGTACTACGCAATGAATTGTTAACATAAAAATGTTATCGGGAGTGTCGACGTTCACTCTTTTTAAGGGAAGGTTGTTCACTGTCGCCCTTGCTTTTTGCTATTTCTTTAAAACCCTTGTTTTAGCAACTTAAAAAATGGTTTTAGAATTCAGTCATGTGTGGAGAAAGTTGTTACGTAAGCGGACAACGCTGCTGTATTTTGTGTTGATTGAGATAGCGTGCGCAAGGTAGTCACGGTTGCATTTTATTTTTGCAAGAAATCGGGTAGTTGGGTGAATGGGGCTAAATGTGCTGCTTTTCGGCACAGTAACTGAGACGCAAAACCTTGAGTTTTTTTTTCTTTTTTAACATTTAGTGGAGGGCCTTACCTGTTTTGTATCTTAGTGTGCCTCTCGAATATTATCGAGACAGCACGCAGTATTGGAATAAGGAGAGAATAATGTCAGCACAAAAGCAAAACTTCGAAGGGTCATGAGCTGTCTACGTTTGCACGGGCACGTAATATATAAATATATATGTATATATATATATATATATATATATATATATATATATATATATATATATATATATATATATATATATATATATATATATACAGGGTGTTTCACGAAAGGTGGACATATTCGATATTGCGAAAACCACGCGTCGCACCGAAAAAAACCTTGTGTCATTTTGGTCCTGGGCCAGGGACCTTTTTAGTAAAATTATTATACTCCGAGATAATTATATTGTTAATTATTTTTGCGCAAATAACTTTTTTATTATTGGGTTTAAGGGCATGGTTTCAATTAGAAAATTGCTCAGCATCGTCAAAACACACTAAATCAACAAATTGCAGAACGATAAAGGCACGGGAAGCATTTTACGGCTTTCTGAAAAACCGAACAAATTCGACGGGTTTTTAAGTTTCGGTTTGTTATCGGAGTGCATCTCCGCCCCGGCAGCACCGCGCCCCGTGGACAGATAGTGCAACCAGCGTCTGCTGCGTTGCGCGATGACAGCGCAACAGAGGTTGGATGCACTATCTCTCCACGGGGCGCGGTGCTGCCGGGGCGGAGATGCGCTCCGATAACAAACCGAAACTTAAAAAACCTGTCGAATTTGTACGTTTTGTTAGAAAGCCGCAAAATGCTTCCCGTGCCTTCTATCGTTCTGCAATTTGTTGATTCAGTGTTTCTCGATGACGCTGAGCAATTTTCTGATTGAAGCTATGCCCTTAAACACAATATTAAAAAAGTTAATTACGATAAATATTTAACAATTGAATTATCCCGGACTTTAATAATTTTCCTAAATAGGCCCCTGGCCCAGGACCAAAGAGACTCAAGCATTTTTTTTTGTTGCGACGCATAGTTATCGCGATATCGAATTTGTCCATTTTTCGTGAAACACTCATATATATATATATATATATATATATATATTGCCGCGCGCGCAGCTGGCCAAGCAGGCAGCGAGCGCGCGGCCTAACGGTTATCGCGCTTGTCTCCCACGCGAAAGGCCAGGGTTCGATTCCTGGGACCGGCGGATCTTTTGTTTATTCCTGCAAAGTAGTATTCTGGTAAATTCTAGAATCCTGTTGCTTGTTCGAGGTCCGAATGTTCTACGCGACGAACTTTCCACGCCGATTATTCTAGAAGCCCACGCATGTACATAAGGGGCTCCGCGTGGCGAGCCGCAGTCAGTTTCGCCTCAGCGTTCGATCCTGCTGCTTCGCCGCTTTCGACGCCCGCGACGCTCTGTTATTATTTTCTGTTTCCTTTTTACTTTTGGGCACAAGTTCGCCCCATTAAACGTTTAGTTTCTTTTGTTATCACCGCCTCATCAGTTGTCATTCGTGACATTTTGGTGGAGGTGCGGGGTATAGCATTCCATGCCCGTGGAGCGTACCCTCCGAAAACACGCCCGCCAAGTGACGTGCTCAGCCCCGGGAGGTTGCCCTTCGCAGAAGACGCCAAAGCCCGATCAAGCCGCCGTACCAAAGGCCAATCCCCGGAATTTGGACCCTTGCCACCGAAACCAAGGAAGAAGACCGCGACGATGACCACGCCACCCGTCGTTGTCCTACCCGTCGCCGCCCGTACGCCCGTGTCTTTCCATGGTGAGCCCTATGAAGACGTCGAGGACTGGCTACAGCAGTACGAGCGAGTGGCCCAGCACAACCGATGGACGGAAGAACAGCGCCTACAGAGTCTTTACTTCGCACTCGAAGGAACCGCCCGGCACTGGTTCGAGAATCGCGAAACTTCCCTGACCTCGTGGACTGCCTGCAAGGACGCGCTGAGACGGACTTTCGCCAACCAGTACCGACGGGAGAGGGCCGAGGACCTCCTTCGAATGAGGACCCAGAGCACAAGCGAGACGATCACCAGCTTTGTAGAAGATGTTCTGCGCCTCGTCGCTCGCGCCGACCCTCTAGCCACCGACGAAAAGAAGCTTCGGATCCTGATGCGAGGCGTAAAAGATGACATCTTCGGTGGCCTGGTCCGCAACCCCCAGCCACCGTCGAAGATTTCGTCAAGGAAGCCACAAATATCGAACGTGCGCTTCAGGCACGGGCCTCCCATTACCAGCGACTCCCCGGCGTCGCTGCCCTCTCGACATCCAGCTGCAACGGCCCGGACCTCCGCGAGATCATCCGGGACGTCGTGCGGGAGGAAATCAGGAAGCTTCTTCCTGCCGCCGCAAGCCCGGATTCGCCCTCGATCGCCGAGATTGTCCGGGCAGAAGTTCAGCAGGCGCTGCAGCCACGAGTTCTTGTCAGCGCCGCTCCCGAACCACCGACGCTTAGCTACGCCGCAGCTACCCGACGACCACCGCCTCCTGCTCACCCGTATACGGCGCCACCCCGACGGGAACCTCCAGCGCCGCAGTTTTCCCGACGCCAGGAAGATCGGGAGCACTCCCACCCAGAACCAGCAGCGCCACGAAAGACCGACGTGTGGAGGACGGCCGATCGACGCCCGTTGTGCTATCACTGCGGTGAAGCCGGCCACATTTACCGCCGATGCCCCTACAGACAACTGGGGCTGCGCGGGTTCCACCCGAACGACCCGCGCCCAAGGTACGACGAGCGCCCTCGCGACATCGAGGAGTACCTCCGACGTTCGCCCTCCCCAGTGTCGTCTCTCCGCCGTGAAGCCCGCTCCCCATCGCCACGACGTTCAGCGTCCCCAGCGCCACGACCTCGCCGAGAGAGCCTGTCTCCCCTGCGTCGCCGGGAAAACTAAGTGCGGCAACGCCTGGAGGTGACGTTGCCGAAGACGACGGAAGCAAACAGCCTCCAAAAACGCCGGAGCCATGATCTCCATGTACGTCGACGTGGAGCACAAGACATGGGACGAGGTGTTGCCTTACGTTACATTTGCCTACAACACGGCAGTGCAAGAGACCACAGGAGTAACCCCGTTCCAGCTGGTGCATGGCAGGAAAGTAACGACCATGCTCGACGCGATGCTACCCCATGAACCAGCCGACGATGGGAGCCCCGACGCCCAGGTGGTTGCTCAACGAGCCGAAGATTTGCCTACAACACGGCAGTGCAAGAGACCACAGGAGTAACCCCGTTCCAGCTGGTGCATGGCAGGAAAGTAACGACCATGCTCGACGCGATGCTACCCCATGAACCAGCCGACGATGGGAGCCCCGACGCCCAGGTTGTTGCTCAACGAGCCGAAGAAGTTCGCCAGCTCGCCCGACTCGAATTCAAGATCAACAACGTGTCGACGCTACCCGATACAACCTTCGTCGTCAGGACGTCCACTTCCAGCCCGGAGATAGGGTGTGGGTGTGGACACCGATCACGTCGTCGTGGTCTCAGCGAGAAACTCCTGAAGCGCTGCACTGGACCCTACAAAGTGCTTCGACGACTCTGGGATCTGAACTACGAGGTGATGCCCGACGGAACACGGACTTCATCACGCCGCCCTCCACGACCAGGAAGTCGTCCACGTCGTGCGCATGAAGCCGTACTACGCCCGATAGGACTGTGGACTTTGTGTGTTCCAAATGACTCTTTAGTTTACCGCCCTTTTTGTTTGCTTTGTTTTGTTTTGTTTTGTGTTGCATCGGGGCGATGCACTTTTTAAAGGGGGAGTAATGCCGCGCGCGCAGCTGGCCAAGCAGGCAGCGAGCGCGCGGCTCAACGGTTATCGCGCTTGTCTCCCACGCGAAAGGCCAGGGTTCGATTCCTGGGACCGGCGGATCTTTTGTTTATTCCTGCAAAGTAGTATTCTGGTAAATTCTAGAATCCTGTTGCTTGTTCGAGGTCCGAATGTTCTACGCGACGAACTTTCCACGCCGATTATTCTAGAAGCCCACGCATGTACATAAGGGGCTCCGCGTGGCGAGCCGCAGTCAGTTTCGCCTCAGCGTTCGATCCTGCCGCTTCGCCGCTTTCGACGCCCGCGACGCTCTGTTATTATTTTCTGTTTCCTTTTTACTTTTGGGCACAAGTTCGCCCCATTAGACGTTTAGTTTCTTTTGTTATCACCGCCTCATCAGTTGTCATTCGTGACAATATATATATATATATATAAATATATATATATATATATATATATATATATATATTGTCACGAACGGAGGTGACACGACAGAAGACGAGCAATGAACTCAAAAATAACTGTTTAATAGGCGAGTTTGTGCGAACCAAAAATAAGTAACGAAAGAGCGTCGAGGCAGCAGAAAAGGAGGCGGCGATTTGGCGGCAGAACAGAGCGCGAGCGAGACTGACTCGACAAGGTCGCGGGCAGCTGCTTATCTAGAGTGCGTCGTTATCTTTAAAGTTCGGCAAAGAAAGTTCGAGCGTCGCGCACTCGGAGCGAGGATGAACTGGCACTTTCGAGAAACAACAAAGCGAAGGGAAAGTTACAATTAGTGCGAGAATGAATGGGATTCTTCCAGAAGACCGTGACCGAGCGTTGCTTTCTCCGCTCTGCGGGCGGCAATATATAGTGAAAGCGTGGTATGTGCGGAACGCGCTGGCCATATCGCGTCTCAGCATGCAAATTATACACAAATAATTGCAATTTTTATTTGGGGTGTAGTTAGGGAGCCTTCTTCCAGAATGAATTTGTTCCCTTTATAAAATTATACACAAACTTCACCTCGCTTTATTTTTCTCAGTGATAAAGATTACTGGATTTTGCACATACTGTCACGAATGACAAGTGATGAGGCGATAATAACTGAAGGAACTAAAAGTTTAACGGGGCGCACTTGCGCCCAAAGTAAAAAGGGAAAAGAAGAAAGCAGAGCGTCGCGGGCGTCGAAGTCGGCCTGACAGCAGAGTCGAACGCTGGGGTGTTCCGGGGGTTCAATTTTCGTGGCTTCTTTTTCCTTCTTTTCTCTTCTGTCTAATTAAATCAGTTGGGAGTCAGCGCTCTTTAGTTCTACTGTCCTCCTCTCTTCCGCCGACGTTTTGTGCGCTGTTTAATATTAGTGAGCTTGGTTCACCACGCGCAGCCCCTTATGTACGCTTCTGGAATAATCGGCGTAGAAAGTTCGACGCGTAGAACATTCCGATCTAGAGCAAACACTGTTCTCGAATTCACCAGAACATTACTTTAGAGTCAATAAAAATCCATCGCCGCGGCCAGGAATCGAACTCTAGCTTCCCGCGTGGAAGGCACGCGCGATAACCGTTAGGCCACGAGCGCGCTGCCTGCTTGGTCAGCTGCGCTCGCGACATTATTCCCCGCTTTTAAAGAGTGCATCGTCCCGATGCAGAACAAAACGAAACAAAGCAAGTAAAAATAACGGCAAACTGAAGAGTCATTTGAGACAGAAAATGTCCACAGTCCTATCGAGTGTAGTACGGCTTCAGGCGCACGACGTGGACGACTTCAGGTCGTGGTGGGCGGCGTGATGATGTTCTTGATCCGTCGAACATCACCTCGTAGTTAAGGTATCCAAGTCGACGAACCACTTTGTAGGGTCCGAAGTAGCGCTTTATGAGTTTCTCGCTTAGACCGCGCCGTCGTACTGGGGTCCAAACCCACACACGGTGTCGGGGCTTGAAACGAACGTCGATCCGCCGAAGGTTGTACCGGGTAGCGTCGACACGTTGTTGCTCTTGAATTGTGAGTCGGGCGAGCTGGCGAACCTATTCAGCTCGTTGAGCAACCACCCGGGCGTCGGGGATCTCATCGTCAGCTGGTTCGCGAGGTAGCATGGTGTTGAGAATGGTCGTTACTTTTCTGCCATGCACCAGCTGAAACGGGTTTACTCCTGTGGTCTCTAGACCACCGTGTTTTAAGCAAACGCGACGTAGAGCAACACCTCGTCTCATGTCTTGTACTCTACGTCGACATACATGGCGATCATGTCAGCGATAGTTTTGTTTAGCCGTTCTGATGGTCCATTTGTCTGCGGTTGGTACGCAGTGGTTCGACGGTGACCTGTGTCACTGAGACGAAAGATCTGTTGCGGCAGGTGGGCCATGAACGAAGATCCACGGTCTGTGATGAGGACTTCAGGGGCGCCGTGCCGGAGGACAATGGACTCGATGAAGAACTTAGCGACTTCAACAGCCGTACCTGATGGAAAAGCCTTCGTCTCGGCGTAACGTGTGAGATCATCTTTGGCGACGATTATCCAGCGGTTTCCCGATGTTGACGGCAGGAAAGGGCCAAGTAAATCCATTCCGATCTGCTGGAATGGCGTGGACGGGGAGAAATCAGATGCAGAAGTCCTGACGGCTTCGTCGGCGGTTTCTTGCGTCGCTGACACTCGTGGCATGATCGAGTGTTGAGGTGAACAATCTCCGGCAGCTTCGGCCAGTAGTACTTTTCTCGAATCCTGGCGAGCGTCCTACTGTAGCCAAGGTGTCCAGCTGTGAGGTCGTCATGGCATCCTTGGAAGATTTCTTCTCGAAGGCTGGAAGGAATAACCAACAGCCATGCTGTGTTGTTGTTGACAAAGTCCTTTTTGTACAGCACTCCTTGCTGTAAGGAGAAGGTTGGCACGATTCGTAAGAAAGCACAGGGAACCGTACTCGCTTGTCCCTCTAGGTGCTCGATGAGCGCTCGTAGTTCAGGGTCGTCTCGCTGGAGCGCGGCCATGTCGCTGACATCCAGAGCGCCGAGGAAACACTCATCATCGTTGTCTTCGATGCAGGCAGGACTGGCCTCGACTGGGACCCTTGACAGGCAGTCGGCGTCATTGTGCTTCCGGCCGGACTTGTACACCACGGTCATGTCGAACTCCTGCAGTCGTAGGCTCCAGCGGGCGAGGCGTCCGGAGGGGTCCTTCAGGTCGGCGAGCTAGGAGAACGAGCGGTGGTCCGTGACGACGCGAAAAGGAATTCCAAACAAATATGGGCGGAACTTCTTTATTGCCCAGACGACAGCAAGGCACTCCTTTTCAGTCGTTGAGTAGTTTGTCTCCGCCTTGGAACAGCGTCCGACTCGCGTATGCGATGACTCGCTCTGCCCCGTCTTGCATTTGGACTAGCGCCGCGCCAAGTCCGGTGTTACTGGTATCCGTGTGGATCTCTGCTTCAGCGAACTGGTCGAAATGGCCAAGAATCGGGGGTGTCTGGAGTCTTCGTTTGAGCTCATCGAATGACCACTGGTGTTGTTTTTCCATTCAAACTTCACGGCGTCCTTCGTGAGGTTCGTAAGGGTTGCGAGCAGCTTGGCGAAGTCACGAACAAATCGTCTGTACTAGGTACAGAGTCCGAGGAATCTTCTGACGGCCTTCTTGTCAGACGGTGGCGTAAACGCAGCTACGGCCCGGGTATTCTCGGGGTCAGGGAGAACACCTTTGTTGTTCACGACGGGGCGAAGGAACTTAGGTTCACCATAGGCGAATCTACACTTTATTGGCTTGAGTGACAGGCCGGCGGTCTTGATGGCTTGAAACACGGCTCGAAGTCGTCTCAGGTATCATCGAAATTCCTTGAAAACACCACGACATCGTCCAGGTAGTCGAGGCAGCTCTGCCATTTCAGACCTGCCAGCACGGTGTCCCTGACACGCTTGAAGGTGGCTGGTGCTGTACAAAGCAGAGTGTCGAACCGAAATTTGTATCGGTTCGGTTCCGGTTCAGTTCCGGGGAGCAAAAAATAATGGTTCAAACCGGTTCGAACCGGTTTGAACCGCTAAATTGAGAATATATTTTCCGCATTGTTTTGGCAATATACAACATTTACGCCGTGTAACGATTAACTATATAGTTTCTTCGATCGTCCCTGCCATGTACTTTTGTTTTTTAGGTACCAGAAGTATGACATTCAGTTATTTCATTTCGACACAAGAGTAGAAGAAAATCTACATTAACGTACGTTATGTCATGTTCATATATACGACTCAACATACCTCTGTTTACCAGTAACATATATTTTACCAGTATGAAAATGTTTAAGTACAAGAGTAAAGAGTTGAGCTTGTTGGTACATACATGTAAATAGATCAGCTTGAAATTTAGAACTATACAGTTTTTTCTTGTCCTTTCTTCGTGTTTAATAAAATTCTAAAATGCAAGCTGATCTATTTACACGGTATAAAATGTTGTCGCGAAGTGTGTTAGGTCGCCTAAAATACCCGTGATTCGTACAACTTTGTGTCGCAGTATTAAAAGTGAAATCGTGATTGTGTCCTTGAACTAAGGAATTAATTACATTACATAAAATTATGAAATGAGCACCTCGGGGCCATATATATCATGAAATATGGTTTAGGAAATACACTTCACAATAGATATGTATATGATGACGACAGAACTGAGCTAAAAGCAATGCAACTTTCAAAATGTCACAAAAGTTTAGGATAATTCCTTTCAGTCTATTTTTTATAGAAACACCGAGCGGAAATCAAAATGCTTGTTGTTCTAACCAGACATTGTTTACACTCAGCACCGCATGCATGCGACTAATCATGCGTCAAGGAGTAATGGCAATTGTTCACTCTAATCTGTACGCACCTTCGCATTCAGATCGAATCTGGCCCAAAATAGCGCTTGCCCAAGTGAACATTTTCTTATAAAGGATAAGCTGGCATAGCCTGGCTGTGGAGGTTTGTTCTTCACAAGATGCCAGTCAATTTAATTTGCAAATGAGCATCACCCTTGCTAATTGATGATTTTAACGCCATAGCGTTAAGGAGCTCAAGTCGCAAAAAAGCCGATGTCGGTGGTGTGACTGGAAAATCCTGATTGGTCGATAGGGTGATGACTAGAGACCGGATTTTAGGCCAATGCCTATTTTTTTCCTTGCGTTCCTATCGCGCCATTTCGATATATGAGCACGAATTGGAGGTCAAGGATGGCTTTTATGGTGGTTTTATAGTGCCTATAAATGCCTATTTTGGGTGTTGGTGCCTAAACTCCGATAAATGCCTATAAATGCCTTTTTTCTCAAATTGGCGCCTAAATCAGCACTATGTAGCGTCAAGTTTCGCTTTCGAGTGCAATTTGATACCTTTATTCATTCTACCTGGAAATATTTACTGTTCTGAATTCTATGGGTTTGAACCTGGTCCTCTTTTTAACACTCCCCCCCCTCGCACAAATCAACGCTTTCAACGTTGATTTGTGCGAGGCCCTGATGGCCGTAAACATCCCTTGGACCAAAATTGGAAATCCCGTGCTGAAACAATTTCTACAGAAATACTGCAATCACAACGTGCCGTCTGAGTCTACTTTGAGGAAGAACTACCTCCGGCCTTTGTATGAACAGACATTAGCAAGAATCAAAGAAGAGCTTGGCGACTCCTGCATTTGGATTTCCGTAGACGAAACAACAGACGTCAAAGGGCGCTTTGTCGCTCACTTTCTTGCTGGGAAGCTTGCGGCGCACGAGAAGACAAGGGCTTTCCTCGTGTGTTCGAAACCTTTGGAGAGAACAAATGGGGAGTCTGTAGCATTCTTTGTAAACGAATCCCTAAAGGTTCTTTACCCTACAGGAGTCGAGGCCACTAAGGTTCTGTTGCTCTACACAGACGCTGCAGCCTATATGCACAAGGCCACTCATCTCCTGAAGGCCTTCTACCCGCAGATGCTCCATGTCACCTGCCTAGCGCATGCGCTTCATCGTGTTTGCGAGGAACTGAGGAAGCACTTCACTGACGTCAACGAGCTTATTGGTTCAGCCAAAGCCGTGTTCCTGAAGGCACCCTCTCGCGTGCGCGTCTTCAAGGAGATGCTGCCTGATGTGCCCCTTCCGCCAAAACCCGTCGTCAGACGATGGGAAACCTTGGCTAGAAGCTGTTGAGTACTACAACTGCTACTTTTCGGACATCAAGGCCGTGATCAACGGCCTTTCAATTGACGAAAGTGTTGCAGTCACAAAGGCTCAAGCTGTCCTCTCCGTAAATAGCCTTCCAGGAGACCTCGCGTACCTTTGCGCCAACTTCACGTTCTTAGCGGATTCTATCAAAAAACTTGAAAGTGCGGGAGAAACTCTTGTTACGAACGTTGCGCTAATTCTCCACGCACAGGAAAGAATCGCCACCGTTCCCGAAGGACCCGTCGCCGAAAAGGCACGTGCGAAGCTGCAATCGGTCTTGGACAAAAACAAGGAGTTTTCTGTCCTTAAAGAAGCTTCAGAAGTCCTTGCTGGTGGGCACTGTAGGACCTCAGTGTCAATTAACCCATCGAATCTTCCCAAGTATAAGTATGCACCAATCACATCTGTCGACGTCGAGCGTTCGTTCTCCGCGTACAAACTCATTCTCAGCGACAAGAGGCACAATTTTGAACCCAGAAATCTGGAGATGCTGGTAGTTACCTATTGTTTCTATAATTTTCATAGTGATTCTTAAACTAGGTTCCGCGTTCTGTCCAAACACAATTCTTAATATTTATATTTCGAATGAGCGCATGTGTATTTGGCAGTGTTGAAAGGTCTTGCCTGTATAAATAAGATACCTGTAGAAAATTGCTAAAGTTTGTATGTAAGTTCTCACGTAACAACATGTTAATTTCTTAACAAACCTTGTCTATCTTGCATTTATTATTTTCTTGTTTTATTGTAATTTAATTGCGTAAAGGCAGACATAACTTTGTGCTTTTATAAATCAGTATTACCATATTTCAAGTGTTGTTTCTCCTGCCTGTTTCACAATGTGTGACGCTTGAGTGACTTTCGCATCTGAACATGCATGTAAGCAATGCACTTGTGAAATTAAGCCAATTGATCGCCATTGGCCCAGTGGTATTACGGGGCAATTCCACGTCTAAGGTCAATGTATAGAACTTGTTATGAGAGAAAAATAAAGAATTGAATTGAATTGAATTGAACTGTTACTGCTATTGTGGCCTCATAGCAATGACATTTTTGGATTTCCTGTCGTGCTTACAGTTCGCTCACGTCTTCACTTGAAATTATTAGCATTTATCTAAAAATTTATTGCGCCTATTTTATTCTTTTTAGTGCCTAAAACGTTGTTTTTACCGCGTCTTTTTGGCGCCTAAAACGTGCTTTTTAGTGCCTAAAAATCCGGCCTCTAGTGATGACGTCAGAGCTACCTGCCCTCGCGCAAGAATTTCAAACAACTCACAATGCTCACGTGAAACGTTACATCACGCGTGGATTAAGAGTGATTAAAACATGACATGTAATGCGAATTAAAGGTCACCGTATGTCTCAAATGATTTCACTTTTTAAAGTAATTCCTTTTCCTTAAAGAAAAAAGAATTAGGAATTTAGGCGGGATTTGAACCCACGATCCTTCGGTTGCGAGTCCGGCACTTTTGACTAGGCCACGCGATGCACGCTTGCGCGGCAAATGAGAATGCGATGCAAACGACGCCCGTTAACGCTATCACGTTCCACTTTTAAAGGCGAAGCTTAAGCGTCCTCCAAGATTATTTTTTGTTAAGTAAAACGAAGTAGTATTTCACGTTCTACTCGACATGGCAGCTACTTAATTGGACACTTTCTCACGGTTTGCGTGCGTAATCGTCATAGTTCCGCCGCGCGCCCCTGTTTACTTTGTTTTTGTCCAGCCCACAGACACATAAAAGTAATGTTCACCACGTAAAAGAGGTAATAACAAACTTCTATATGTTTGAGAAGTTATATGTGTGAGGAACACATAGTTATTTAGATTAGCTTCAAAATCAGAAATGTGTGTAGGCGCCGTCCCATATCACTTACAACGTGCCTGTCGAGGATAAAAACGCCGGGAAAGATTGGCAGAACACCTTTCAATAATTTGGAGGGCATTGCTTTAGGGTGGTCGGCCCTTTATTTATGTTGTCAAATATTCAGTTAGTAATCAAATATATTTTTATAATGATCAATAAATTTTACTTGATCAAGTTCACATAACCGTTTGAGACCGACGCGGAAGGACGATACTCGAAACTACACGAGCTGTGGAGTCTGCGTAAAAGTGTTTTTCTGTTTGCTGATTGGCAGTGCGAAATATCGGCTTGCATTGTATGCCAAAAAGGACTCCGTGCTCACATGATAGATTGGAGGTCAAATGCACGAAATGTTCAAAAAGAGAGATAATTAATGTTATTTTTCTAAATAATCCCTTACAGAACGACTTCCTGCCAAAAGAGATGCGTAAAGATGTACGCAATGAAATTCATAATTTTACATAAATAGATTTAAAGACAGACGAATAATCCTAAAATCTTAGTATAAATCACATTTCATCAGCTTGCATGAGCTCGAAACTTCGCTAGATACTGCCTCGGGAGGCTAATGTTTTATCCGGTTTTACCTGCATTTGTTTTCGGCCCTCACTTTACAACCCTATGCTTGAATAGTCATGCGCTCAAAAAATTTCTATAGGCTGCCATATATCATCGCGAGACTGTTATAAATACTGCACAACTTTACAATTATGACATCTATCAATTGCTAGTGTTGCGAAAATCACATTTCACCAGAAAGCTGAACTGTTTAACATTGTATGCACGTGACATCAGCGCACTATAGGCTGGTGGTCATTGTGATTTCTTCTTGCTGAGAAAATCGAATTCGATGGTGCAAAATGCACGCTGCAGCAGGTTCAAGCTCAGTGAAAGCCGAGTATTTGAAATGCGCGTATTATTATTCTTAGTGCATTGTCACGAGGAACGGCGCGTACGTGTGGCACGACAAAAACATGCTTTTTAGCAAGAGCGTTTTTGCAAACAAAGTAGTTTCCGGGGTAACGCTTTTTGGTCTGTGCCAAAGATGTGGGGAAGAGGAACCTTTACAAAACAGTATGTTTTTAAAACTAAGCCCCCTCCCCCCACACACACACACACACTCACGCACACACACGCACACTTCTATTCTCGGGGACATCTTTACAGCGGAGCTGTTAAGGGCCAGTTTCCCCAGTATGATACTAAATGATGACACTAAACTTTGGACAGCTACCGCCATCTATAAGTGACGACGGCATCCAGACAAACGGCTGGCCGGTTGTCTGGTTGCCGCCGTCGCGCATAGATGGTGGCAACCTCTCCAGCCTTTCCACTCTGGCTTGCCGACTTGCGGCTGGCCATTACTTCACTCCCACCATAGTACAGATTCGCTGGTCTTGCTTCTTCACCAGAGTGGAAAGGCTGAAAGTATTGCTGAGGAATTGCCTCCTCCGTTTGTGTGTGCTAATTCGACGATTTTGTTTGTCACTTGTTAACAGCAACCCTTCATTGCTTTTATTTTGCACTCCGTGAAGTTTAAATGGGTTCTAAAACGATATCGGGTTGGAATGTTCATGACTTTTCAGAGGCGTACCGGTCCTAGTTTGGCCCAATTATACTCGCACAGACCGCCACTGATTCAGACGCTTCTTTGTCGCGGTGAAATTGCGAGGCTGAAATGAGACTATTTCTTTTAGTCTTGCCTTCGCAAAGATTTGCGTCGTATTTGTGGGGTCAAAACCACCCGCCTAAATACAGTCGAGCGCGGCTCATGGATTGGACAGAACTGTGTGAGCACTGTACATCGGCTCGTAACAATCAATGCCTCTGCGGACACTTGGGAAGTGGCTCGTATCCAACCACTGCGGTGATAAAAATAGCCGAATTTTTTTAACGCTAATTGGTGGCATAAGATAGGCACCAGGCCACGTGGCCGCTTCTGGCTCCGAGTTGAGTGGATGAAGATGGTCATATTTTTCTAATTTTTTGGCGACTGTCATTGCCTAGAAAAAAAAATCAAAGCCAAGTTGAAACAGTTATTAACGTTAGGGAGTGATCCTGAGTAGTATTTAGTGAGGTATGGAAATATTTTTATAGCTCCTTTAAGCAAAATACAGAGGGGGTCGAAACTTGGGCAACAACTTGAAAACGACGCTCGTGTGGGACTTACAGCGACTGTCAACGTTCGGCTGTCCCTCTGAGGTCACTGAAATCTTTTTTATTTAGGTATTCCTTCCTTACACACATGTAGCGTTATGTAACGTCATATTAATAAGTCGCATTTATTCATTTCAATACTTCTATTCTCGGGGACATCTTTCGGATGCATTACAGCAAAAACGAAAAAATGTTTCGGTGCCTCAATAATGTAAAATTGGTCCTGAAACATTTTTTTTGTACTTTCAATAAATACTGTTAACAAGTAACCCCTGACGTTGCTAGCTTGCGAAAACATCCGTTAGTTTCCCCCTCCACGTAATAGCATATGCAGAAAAATATGCAGAAAAAATAAAGGAAAGAGACCGCTGTCGATCCCCTCCTCAACTCGCCATTGGAACAAGCGGCCACGTGATCTGACGCTAATTATATACCGTCAGTGTTCATCATAGTTATGCCCTAGGCGGCAAGGGTTTGAAAAGCAAAAGCTTGGGCTGAGCTTCAGATATTGTCAGAATTAGGCTATTATCATATTTAACTGACATGAGCCGTTATCCGAATGTTTGGCGATGCTGATTGTCATGAACCCGAGCACTCGACTAAAGGTTTCAAAAATCGCTTACGTCACGGTGTCACGTCACTCTCGGTACAAAATCGTGATGTCATGTTACGTCACGCTGTCAACAACAACAACAACAACAACAACAACACTACTGCGTGGTGCACGTTAAAGACCCCAGGCTAGCGGTTGTACTGCACTGGCTAAATTGCTCATCTACAGCGAGTGACTCGTCGCAACTTTAAATGGCAGACCAACTACAGGCTGTATAAATATCCCCACAACCCAATTTTTTCTTCAACAAGGTTAATACATCTAGTTACTTCCTCAAATTAAATCGAGTTGACGCGATGAGTCACGTGACGTCACGAGGTCATGTGACATTACTTGACAAAATGTATTGACACCATGACGTCGCGTGACAACGGTTAATCATAGTGCCAATACAAAAGCGCCACGAAAACCCACAATTTATCATACATTGCAATTCTGTATATGACGATTTGATCAACAGATAGAAATACAGCAGCCAATTTTTTATTCCCATATGTTCATTTTGTGATACAAAAAAAATGAAAAAAATTACCTTGAACCGTTTTGAACCGGTTACCGTTATATTTTTTTCGGTTCGGTTCCGGTTCAGTTCCAAGATGGCGGCGAAGATTTCGGTTCGGTTCGGTTCCGGTTCGGCTAAAAATAACGGTTCTGTTCCGGTTTTCGGTTCGGTTCGGTTCCGGTTCGACACCCTGGTACAAAGTACGAACGGCATCACTTTGAATTCGGTACGGGCCGTCAGGAGTGACGAAGAAGTAGTCTTCCTTCGATCGCGTTCGTGAACTTCAATCTGCCAGAACCGCTCTTGGGATCCACCGACGAAACTATCGGATGTGGCGCAGTCGGTCTAGCAACGTCAATCGTCAATGCGGGAGCGGATAGACATCCTTCTTCGTCACAGCGTTCAGTCGATGATAGTTCACGCAGAACCGCAGGGTCGCGTCCTTTCTTCTTGCAGGAAGACTGGAGACGCCCACGGATTTCTTGGGGGTTGAATGATGTCGTCGTCGAGGTTTTCCTGGACTTGATCTTGAATCATTCCTTTCCTTTAAGGAGACTCGATAAGGCGACTGGTGGACAGGAGCGCGTCGTCGTCAGTAATAATGCGATGCTTCGCCATTGGCGTTTGGCTTACCTTCGACGACGTCGCAAAGCAGTCGCGGTACTCGGCGATGAGGTTAATCAGCTGGCGGCGCTTAGGAGCTGGGAGCTCGGGGTCGATGTCGATTTGCTGAGGCGACGTGCTCTTCTGCTGTGATGACGAAGTTTCCTCAGAGATTGCGGTGACGACGGCTGGCGTCTGAGCTCGCCGACGTGAAGCCCGCGGAGGGCACCCTTCGTGGTGCTGCGGCTGCTCTGAGAAGTTTGTCACGCAGAACAGCTGCAGTCCTCCTTGGAGAGCCGGGCCGCCTCGTGCGACGCCAATTCCTTTTTCCAGGAGCCAGCTGGGCAGCTGCCTTCCAGAAGAGCCTCGCCGTGCGTGGCGGCGTCGGTTATGACGGTGACGAAGACACACTCGACCGCGGCGAGCAGGTTTCGCGTGGTCGGCAATGGAACTTCCGGAGCGCAAGATGACGTCGTGTTGGTCTCCATCGGTGGCAGAGACGGGCTTTCGAAGATTAATCAATTAGCCTTGAGTCGATGACGGCGCTAT